>VDFB02068622.1:0-22597 GCA_007258455.2 Sequoia sempervirens
TAGGCCATTTTGTTGTATAACTCCCTAACCACTAAAACAAAAGTGGTTCCAAAAGATAAAAGGAGTTGCTACGAATTGTTAGATAGTGGTTAGGCATTTAATTATTTTGTTAAGCCTTTTTAGGCTAATTTTTATGTATAAAAGGGAGAGATGGTGAGAGTGTTTATTCATTCGGAGATTCGGGAATTCCAGGATTAAGGAGTCTTGTGAGAATTTTCTCTTGGGAGAATTGGGGAAATTCTTGTAGAGTGTGTTCTCATTCTTTGTAAAAGCTCTTGGAGAGTTTATTTTCTCTTAGTAAAGGGTTTGGAGTGAGAGTTATTGGAGTCTTTTGAGGGCTAAGTGGTCTCTAGGAGAAGAGATAAGAACTTAGTGAGTCCTTGAGGATTTGTATGACATTTTTGAGTCATTTGTAAAGGCTTGACGCCTATGTACTCTTGTTGAGAGAAAGAGAGTTGCAGCTTTATTGCTTGATAACATTGTAAAGGTGACAGAAGGACTAGGCAGTGTGGATGCTAGAAAGTTATTGTCAAGACAGTGTTTCAGTGGGAAGCAGATTGTAACTTAGTGAAAGACCATGGTGATGTAAAAGCAGTTGCATCATAGTAATGGCATTGATCACGCTATTTTTCGGATCCGGAGACGTAGCCAGGAACTGGTGAACTCCGTAATCAAATCTTTGTCTCTCCTTTCTTGGTGCATGATTTTATCAGTTTCTTTACTTTCTTATATTTATTGTGGTTATTTTCTCAATTCACAAGCATCGTCAGTTACAATCTTAAATTAAATCTGTATCCTGGTGAATCTAACAATTGTTAAGTGATTCATAGTAAGGAGTTTACAGATCGATTAGGACTCTCATCCCATTTCCATGATGCCTTGGGTTCATTCTTTCATCCCTTTGAAAGATCCCCTTTTAATGTTTACCTATTTGGGTGAGATTGTTGTATCTCCCCATATAGTTTTTGTGCCCCTATGCTTATGGGGGTATTTGTAATGCTCTATGTTAGTTCTTGAAAGTGGATATTTCTTCTAAGAAAGTTACCCACACCTCCTTTGCTAAGATATTGGTGGAGGTTGATTTATCTCAAGTGTTACTTGGTGAGGTTGTGCTTCAAGTTAATGGTTGGTCCTGGTCTCAGTTGGTGGATTATGAAGGCATCCCTTTTCAATACAAATTCTATTCTAATATTGGTCACTGGGCTTGGGGCTTCACTTGTGGCTCTCGTCTTGTTTCTTCCTCCACTTGGTTGAACAATTCTCTCCAGGAAAATTTAATACTATTTCCTATTGTCGATTCTTCTTCTTATTATGAAGATTCCAATCCCCTTCTCCTTATATATAATGGAATAATCCCAGTGTTTATGGTGCATCTTCTTATGTGGCTTCTAAAGCATTTTTTCTTGATAAGAGAACTCCTTCTACTGAGTGTGCATCCTCCTTTGATACCCCTGCTCCCCTATTCTAGAAAAGGTTGTTTTATCTTCAAATCATGATGCTTTTGGCTTGAATTTGGATGCTTCACCTGAAGCATCTACTTTTCCTCTTGTAAGCTACTCTAGAGAGGATTCTCACACTTCTAATTTAAATGTTTCTAATATATCTTTTGATTCCTCTTGCACAATGATGCAATGTAAAATGAAATGTTCTACTAAGATTTTCTTAGTTTCGATTAACAAGCTCTTGGAGGCAAGGTTGTTGGGTCATTGCTCTGGTGCTTGAGTTTTCCCACTCTAGTTTTCCTCTATATTCTTCCTATGGCTGATGGCTCTATTCTTTCTACTTGTCTATTTAGTTGTTTCTGACTAGTTAGTGTTTTTGGCCAATCTATTTTGTTGGTTTGCTCTGCCATATTTTTTTTTGTTTGGGTTTAGGGGCCTTCCCCTACTTATCTAGTTAAAAACATTAAATATTTAATAATATACTTATATAATATTATTTAATAAATCTAAAATGTATAATTATAAAATCAATGTGTTTTTATTAAGAAAGAAAGGTGGGACCCTGATCCCAAATGTAACAAAAACATCAAAACACACCACTCGACCACTGGTTAATTTTTTTTCCAATAAGCTAACTAGATAACACCATCCTAAAAAGGAAGAAAATATAGCCATAATCCAAAATTTCACACAAGTCCACAAAGGCCCTAAAACAAAAAAGTCATAACAAAAAAACCTAAGTATTCCTTTTGGTGATTAATTAAATTCCATTATTTTTTTAGCAAATTCTCCATGTCATTGCACTAGGGTTCCTTGAATTCATCAACAACGTCCTCTTTCATCATGTCCACATCCTTTTTTCCTCCATTTTCTTTATTTTAATGACCTTTTAAATTCTAGAAATTGTTCCAAATATAGCTTTATTCATAATTCCATAGGTGATAGAAATCATGGTACTAGAGGTGTTATCCATTCTACTAACCTTCTCCTATAGGGCATCAATCTAGGTTTTATAAGACTAGAGGGTACTTTTCTTGAGCTCCTCCTCATTGTTTGATATGTTCATTTAATTAATCTATTCATCCTCTTATTCTTTGGTCATGCCTTCCTAAACCTCTTCCAAGACAATATTTGTTTCATTCACCTCATACTCCTTTTCCTCTTCAAATTCTAAATTTTCCTCCTCTACCTCATCTTCCTCACTTGTTATATCATCTTGAGGACCTCCCCTAAAATAACTTCTAGTTATTTTTGGCTCAATTCCAAAACATGTTCCTCTTGCATTGGAATATATTTTCATTTGACAACATTTCCTCCTCATCCTCAAAAGAAAGTTTCTTTCCATTAACATTTTGAATGGCCAGTTTGGTAGACCTCCTTTCCCCTTGCAACTACTAGAATCATATACATAGCATTCCTACCCTTCATCTAGAATTTTAATTATAACCTTCTTGGTCATCCTACAATCATCAAGGTTAGATAATTTATTTTTGGAAATTGGGGAAGTTGGAAGGGATTTTTTTTTCTGAGAGGGAGAGGTCAACGATTCATCATCCATTATGAGGTCTTTTGAAGCAAAGGGTTTACCTTATTTTTTCTTCTTTTGAGAGGGAGGGTTAGACTTTTATTCATCAGTAGTAGGGTCTAGTGAAATGACATGGTTATTAGGATCGGTATTTTACAAATAATGTTTTGGATAGCCAATTTTGGCTTGTTGCTAGAGTTGGGGTTGTGAACAAGAAGATGATGATTTTTCTTTAGGAGTTTCATTTGTAGAGGCTTAACAAAAAAATTTAGGCCTCATAGAGGAGTTATGAAAAAAACATAGTTATGAAGCCTTTGAATAAGGCCTTCATGCAACAAGGGGGATGCCCCTTTAGCCCTACACTATTGCAAAGAGGAGAGTAGAAAAAATGGGTTATTGTTTTTTCCTTTCTCCTAATGTGATTTAACAATAAAAAATGATACCCATGTACAATAATATATCTACCCTCTAAAGTGAAATATTTCATTATATGGACACTTACCAGACGATATGGTGCTGGAATTTTATCTTTTTTTTGTAGCCATTTTGGAACCTCTTTAACATGTTTTCTACTTACAAAAAGGTATTGATGAAATGCTAGTAATTTGAACCATTACTAACTTTTTCCACCTTTAAGCCCTTGCACTCACAACTCATAGCTCCTCTACAATTAATTTTGGGGTAACCTCAAAACTAACACTCCCTATTATCACCTTGTTATCCCTCCATGATCTAAAGAGTTTCAAGGTGAGTTCATCAATCAAACCCTTCATAGTAAAAAAAAGGCATCATCCAGGATTCTTCAAAAGGCTTTCAAAGCTCCAAATTTTGTCTTAGGGGCACACAATTTACATAATTTTAATATTTGACAGTAATGTGTATATATTCTAATGATTATTTTTAATACGTTTAATTTGTATTTTGATTTTTAATATATTAATAATATTATTTTATACTTTTAAAAATATATCTTTATGAAGTATTTATATTATTTTATTAATAGTATTAATACAAAATTAAATGTAATTATATATTCTTAATTGAAAATTTATAATTTTCTATTAGAATTGTTAGTGTGATTATTAGTTTGCACATAATTCTTTTAAGCCTACTTAGGTGTTCATTGTGTACATGACACTTGCACATGCAAGGTGTCAAATTATCTAGGATTTGTTTTGAGGTGTCTACCATCTTTTGACACATCATACTAGAGTTGTGTGATAAAACTTGCCACCACTCCATGAATGAGGAGTCATATCCTCATTTCATGGAGATCAGGTGTTGAAACACTCTCCTATTTATGTACATTTCAATCATCTAATAAATCAGTAGGTTCTATGCAAATTCATGAACTTTGTGCTTGGTTAATCTATCTTTGTTATTTATGGGCTTCTATATACAAGATGAGTTGATTTAGATGGGGACCATAGTTTCCTACAAGTCACATGCATTAGTAGTTGAGAGTAGAAAATATAGCATTGAAAACAAAGGTGAAGAAAGAAAGGGTATGTGCGGGATCATGATGGAGCCAAAAGTTTATGTAACATATGATGCGTTATGTATTTGTGACTTTTTACCAAAATTGATGAAGCGAAAGGGTTTTTAAAGGAGATTCTTAGCTTTCCACCAATATAAATTATTGCTTTGCTTTGAATTTAATAAGTAATTATTATTGATTTTCTATTTGAATTCATTAGTCCTTATTGATAGAGTTAGAAAAACATCTATAGCTTTCAAAAGCGATTATCACATTTTTGAATCCAAAACATCGTCACATTCTATGCTTATACTATAGGATTATAAAAAGAAAATTTAATTTAATGAATTTTTGACTAAGTTAAGGTGGTGAGACATCACGATTTTTTATATTTTTTCAAATTTTTGTAAAAAATTCACCATTAATTATTTACTTGGAAAATTACAAAAAAATATGCATCACATCAAGACATGAGTCCTCTACTTATATCAAAATATTATAAAAAAGAAATATTATCATTTTATTGTGGTTAGGATGGTCAGACAAGCACCTACTTGTTATTTTTTCCCTATAATTTAAGTACTACTGCATTGAAATTTTAAATTTTCACCAAATAGATTTAAAAAAAAAAAAAAGTCTAGTAGTTTTAGAAACTACATTCAATTTGCTATAGATTTTATTCTTACATATTTTTGAAATAATATATATATCTTATTCAGATTTTTTATGTCAAGTTCCTAACTCACGATTTTTTAGTTTTGCCCACTTAAGGGCCTATTTTTTCAATGATGATCCTGCACATACCCAAAAGTTAAATAAATACAAGAAGTAACAAAATCACACAAACAGGAAAATACTAAAAACTATGTCAAACATTCTTTTTGTAATAAATTAGGACACACACCACTTGACTATATGATGAAAAAGATAAACAATCTCACTCAAATCATTGAGGAAAGTAAGATTGTTACTAAATTGAATCTTCATCATCTTCAGAAACCAAAAAGGAAAACGATAAACCAAAAGGACATGTTCTCTAAGTAATTACAGGATATTGTGTTTCTTCTCTTATTTTTATAAAGTGTCTTGTATTACTCTATTTTTTTAGGATAGTTTTTTCCCATTCGATTTTCTATCTTTCTCCATCTTTATGAGTGTTTACATTGTATATGGATAAATTATTAGGCTAGTAGCCAGGATTCATTAGTTTTTTGTCCACCTAATCTATGCTTAAGGTGGGTTGTTAGTGTAATTATTAGCTTAGACATAAAGCTTTTAAACCTACTTAGGTGTTCATTTTGTACATGACACTTGCACACACAAGGTTTCAAATTAGTTAGGGTTACTTTTGAGGTTTCAACCGTCTTTTGACACATCATATACAACTGTGTGAGAAAAATATCCACCACTCTATGAATGAGGATTTGTATCCTCATTTCATGGAGATCAGGTGCTCAAACACTCTCCTATTTATGTACATTTCAATCATCTAATAAATTAGTCATTTCTATGAAAATTCCTAAACTTTGTTTTGGGTTAATCTATGTCTATGATTTATGGGTTTCTACAAGAATTATTTTAATGACAATTAATAAATTTTCTTTAAAAAAAAATCTTTACTAAATGTTTAATAATTTATTAATATGAATTTAATATATATTTGATGAATTTTATAGAATTATAAGAGATTGTATTCTTTGTTCTAGTCATTTAATTATTGTATATAGATTTCTATATTTTGGGTTAGATTAATAAGTATGTGTAATCATGTGATATTATTATAAGTGTTCTATGTATCTACACAACCCACATTCTTTTCATTTTAATTCCTTGTTCTTATTTGCGCACTTAGATTATATAACCTAATTAATAGATGCTAGTCACTACATAAATAATCAACCATCAATCTAAACTAAAGATATCATTCACTAGTAAATTAGGAGTAGTTAGTGTATGTACTTCATGATTTAGAATTACACCTAGCAAAACATCACCACAAATTCTTAATAAGGTACAATCTAAGAGATTATGTTCCACTTACCCATAGCCTACTATTATGCAGTGATGTACTTATAGTATTAAAAAAAATTATAAAAATATGCATGTCCTTTTCCTAGCCATGTCTTTTGTTTTTAAGCATGCAATGACTACAAGTATAATAGTTTATAAGTCTATTTATGTCCAGTCATGTTTAATCATCTTCAAGTTACCTCTAGGTAATCCCTCTACATATTATTTATGCTTAAGTCAAACCATGTTTTTTCCACATTAGTAAATTGGTCAAGTCTTTTCTTGCATTAGGAATTTATGTTACAAGTCCATTTTTGTGACCATGAAATCCCTAATCCTTAGAAAATGACTTGGTTAAATTAAGGATTTAGGGTCTTAAAACTCTTAAAACCAATGTAATAGTGTTGTGGTTGGGGATGAATGAGAAAAATACATATTAAAATCTTCAACAACATAGATATAACACTATACTATGCATTGGGGTAAGTTGATATACCATCAACTTATGCCAACATTATGGTAGATCATTATTAGGAATACGATATATGTAGCATCATAAATTTTCACTCCTGATAATTTCACACTAGGTTTCGATCCCTCCTAAGTGTTTGAGCTTAAGTATACTTATTAATAATCTATTTTATTATTGTCTAATATATATTAAATTAATTCTGGGAAATTAGATTAAATTTTTATTTGAAAAGCACCAAAAATTCAAAATACATTCAGACTATGGCTTTGTTGCCCATGTCTACCCTATTTTGGCCAAAAAAAAATATTTTATTGTTGGCCTCAAAATGTTTACAAATTCAAAGTCATTTGTTAGCTTATCAAAATAATTAATATGGGAATCAATTGTAAGACTATCTCAATTACATAATTCAATATAGTTTTACTTGCTAGACATAAAGTGGCTTAACCATTAATGTTGTATAAGATAATTTTGATCAAGCATGATATAAAGTATGTAATAAGACCTACACTTGGACATGAGGGTGTGTTGATTTGTTTCAAACTTAATAAATTATAATTCCTAAAATAAATATATTCTTATAGAAATATATGAGACTTGGAAAGTGAGCTAATTAGAGCTTAACATATGGAAAAAATAAGATTTTCATGGCAAGAGAAATATTTGACTAGGTCAAAGTCATGAAGTATAAAATAAAAGGAATAAACATAGAGATTGATACAATCTGTAAGGGGTGACAAGATAATAATGTTTCCTACATGTTAGCCTATGTTTCACACTTCAAATCAAAAAATGTATAAGAATTTAAGTATGGTGTAAATTAACGAGTTGTGATATTTTCTATGTATATTTAAATTATTATTTTTTGAATATTTTATAAATTATTTTTCTCTTAAAATTTTGAAAAAAACAATTTTTTTTAGCTTAATATTCACTCCAACGTATAGTGTACATATATTTATAAATATCTTTTTATTAAATATTTTATTTATTAATTATTTTTAATTTTTACTAACAATATATTTTGAACTTATATTTAACCTTAATAGATTTTCACATATATCATAAGACTATTAAGTTCATTTTTGAGAATTTTGTAATAAAATTTATTATTTTCCCTTATAGCTTGAATAATGGTTATCATTTTTTAACGATAGACCTACATTGATTATGAAATTAAAAAATATAATACATATAATATTGAAAAGACAACATCGATGGTTGTATATTTGCAAATTAGAATTTTTAAATGACTTAATTTTCTCTCTGAAAGGTGAAGTGAAAAAGGATTTTGTTGGCATAGGGTGGTTCTATGGAAGTGAGATTGACCTAAGGGGGTTAAAGATAATCCTCTTAAGTTGAACCCCTTTAGGACTTAAGCATGTATTTTTCTAAGAGTGTATGTTTTTGAGAAAAAAATAGGAAATTTAATAAGTGAGATGGAGCTTTATGATTTAGTATTATAAGGCTTAGAATCACAGGAAAAACACACATAAATAATATCTCCATTGGAATTAAGAAACATGAGGATAATGCATATTAAAAAAATTAAGAGCTCATAGATTTCCCACTCTCCTGCCTAAGCACTTATTTGAATGCCAACTCCAAACAACTCTCTTGCAACTCCCCTACCTCTCATTCTCCTTTGTTGCAGCCTATATCACTAGAGTGCAGGCTAGTTGTAGATTTGTCTCAACCTACAGTTGTTGATTCAGATGTACCTCATGCTGGGGTTTTTTTGTGGGCTCTCCTATGGTTCCCTCTTGGGGTGTTAACCTTTTTGTTGATGATATGAGGTAAAATATTGTGGAGGTGAGCTTTGTGGGGCTGTTGAAGTGTGCCTCTATTTCTCCTATTGTCTCCTTTGGGTGGGAGGTTTTTGAGAGAATTGATCATTTTTTCAAAAAAGGATTAAGATTATGTCGTTTGATACCTTCTCTCCTAGATATGAATAGTTGGATAATGAAGCACTGGAAACCCTTTATGGGAAGTAGGATTGAGATTTATCCTATTATCATAGGTTTTTTTATTGTTTTATTTTCTTCTTTTGAGGATAGGCAAGATTTTTTAGATCAGGTTCTACGGTTTTGGGATTCTCAACCCCTATATTTGAGGCCATGGGTTGCCTCCTTCAATCCCCTTAAGGAACCCATTGATATTATGCATGTTTGGGTGGGATTTCCTTATCTCCCCTTAAAATTCTAGGGCTCCTCTACTCTTCAGGGGATAGGTAATCCTATTGGTAGTTTTTTGAAAGTGGATGAGGCTTCCTTGAATTATACACACACCTCCTATGCTCAAATTTTGGTGTAGGTTAATGTGTCTCAGGCACTACCTAGAGACGTTCTACTCCAAATGAAAGATTGGTCTTGGTGTCAGCTTGTTGATTATAAAGATATACCTTTTCATTGTTGTAGCAACTAAAATAGTACACCACACCTTTGAGGAAAGGAGCACAAGGGTAAGGTTCATAACTCATAATTGTTACACTCAAGGAAACCCTAGAGATCTCAATCTAATGATAGAATGGGAGTAAAAGATATTTGAATAGGTTGTCCAAGGGTATGATTAATAGTTAAATATGGGTTCACCACAAAGCTAGGGCTTGGAAAAACTAATGAAATTCAAGATCTAATGTTTAATCCTAGTGATGTAGGAAACTTGAATGAATGACCTAGAAAGGCATATAAATTAGTACATATAAACTTACAAAATTAGAAGTGTGCACCTGGAAACCTACAAAGGCTTGAATGATGACCTAAAATGTTGTAGACATTGATTTTGATGCTAAATGAGGCTCATACACTAGTCTGGGTGAGTTAGTCCCAAACTAGGTTTTTTGTGCCAAAAATGGAATCTGAAAGTGCTAATTCTAAATCTCCTAAAACCCTCAAAATTGGTTGTACTAGGACTCATATGCCCAATGTGTCGTATCAATCCCAATGTGCTTTTTCGAAGGATTAATATTTTATTCCACTCTCCAATCCCTTCACTTTATTCCACACTTTGTTTTTGGAACTGAAACCTTGATTTTAGACCTATAGAAGACTTTCCATGACCTTGCCAGTGAGGAGACATCTCCAACAACTTCCTTTGATTTTAGAACCTAATCTCCTAAGATACCTCATGCTCCAAGACACCTAGATATGCAATCACACATGTAAAGAGGAGATAAAATTGTTAATTGTTAATGAATAGGTTTTTTCCTTGGTCAAACCCCTTTTAGGTAATTAAACCAAATGACAATATAATGAAATAATCACAAGAAACAAGGAACATGAAACATGGAAAATGATACCTTGAATGATGTCTTGTAAATCTACAACTCAACACATGAAGTGTCCATGAAGGATGTAGATCTCGATCTTGAAATAAGTGTAGAACAATGCTTAATATTGGATCTTGAATGTGACATCACAACACTCGCTCAACAACATGCTTGATGCTTGATAATCTTGAATTGACAATGGATCTAGAATTGCTACAATAATTGATAGAGAAATTTTCCCTTAAATGCCTTAAAATGCTCTTGAATGCTCTCTTGATACTCTTCTGAAGTCTTTGAATGCTTAAATATTGAGTGCTAGAGTTCATATCATGAAGGATTAATGAAATAATTATTTGAAATCTTTTTTATAAAGGCAATCCATCTAAGTTATCATTTACTAGATCCCAGAGGTTGACATTCATAAAATTTGAATTTAAAACCTTGTTTTCTCACTCAAAACCCTACAAAGGGGCCAAATGGGACTCATACACCCAAGGTAATGTATGGGTCCCACAAGGCCTTTCTAGAGAGAGAAAATGTCTAAGAGTTGAGAAATTAAGTATATTTGATGTTTATGTTAGGATTTCGGCTGAAATAAGCCTCATGATGCATAATATAGTGTCTTAGGTGCCTATTAATGATGATATAAAGGTCATAGTTGCAAGAGGGACCAAAACACAATCTGACAGTGTAAATAAATATACTTTACAACATCAAATTAAGGGAAAAATATGTCTATTTAGCATAAAAGGGCCCTATATCCTATGTGAATGTGTAAAACACATTAAAACACTAGATTAAGGACACATTAGGTCCAAGGGTCCTACATTTAATGTGAAGGTGTAAATAAATACACTTTACAATATTAAATTAAGGCCAAGTTGGGTTTATTTGGCTTAGTAAGGCCCTAAATCCAATGTGAATGTGGGAAACACGTTACAACACTAGATCAAGGTGACATTAAGTTCATTTGAACATTAATTATTCCCAAATTAAGTGTTAAAATGTAAGAGGCAACATTTTTTGACACTACAGTTGTACACACTGTTTTGGTACTAGACAATTGGCTTGTGACTACTCTCATAGGTCTTGTCCTCCTTCTTCTATGTGATGGAATAATTCCCTCAACAACCATCTAACCATGTACCCAGATGATTCCTCTTCATTTGATAGTGAGGATGTTGAGCATCCTTCTCCTAATTAGAAGAAAGTGACTATTGTTGATAATGTTACCACTCCTATGGAAACTACTACTTAGATTTTGGACAAAGGTGATCCTAATATGGTGCATGTTGTCTCCCCTAAGGCCCTTGTTGATCTTATTCTAGATAATGTTGTCTATTCAAAAGTTTTGGATACTCCTACTTTGGGTCTAAAAGTTCCACCTATTGTTCCTACTACTCCACCTATTTTCCTTTTTGAAGGGGCTTCTCCCCCTTCTTGTCAAAAATATTCAAACATTGATTCTACTTCTTCTTGGACTGAGGTGCATCATTGGAAGAGGCATACTCCTAAGATGAACTATGTCTCTATTTACAAGCCTTTGGGGACATAATTATTGGGTTGAAGCTTGATTTCTTGAAATATTCTACTAGTGGCCTATAGGTCAAGTTTTGGACTATCTTGCTAGCTAGTTTACTTTTGTTCGGTTGCTTTTGTTTAGAATAAAATTAAGGAAGTGGTGATGAAAGGTAAAAAGGATGTAGGAGACTAGGCCATGATGAGAATGGAAGAGGATGTGCATGGGAAAGATAGGCCCTTGCAATTTTATCTCACCCAATTTTGGAATCTACAAGATAAAGTTAACAATATGGAGATGGCTTTCAGTAAGTTAATATCTATTAATCTAGGCATGATGTGGAAGGACATTTTCGGTACTATGAATGGGGTAACAAAAATTAGGAAAGGTCATAGGAAGATGAAATCCTCTTAGGACAAGGAGATGAAAATGGATGAGAGAACTACTGGGGTGATGGAACAATGCAGCGAGTAGGTGAAGCAGCCGATTGAGGAATGGAACTTCATATGTAGTCCAAGAGAGTAATTTGGGTCTCTTTTATCTCTTCTTTTTGGTTGCTCATCTATGGAACTATCTAGGCCTACATTCCCTCGATCTTGTATGCCTTAGCTTTATTTTTTGGTCAATAGCTTTTGTTCTGGTTCTTGTTGTTTCATTCTAGTTAAGTTGGTTGTTCTAATGTAGGGTGTTGTTATGTTTTTTACCCTTGTTATTTTGTTGTGATAGTTATATTGGCCTGTAGGCCTGGTTCTATTTTTTGGTTAGGTTAAGGGGCCATTTCCCCTACTTTTGTTATCAAAATCATACAATACTTGACACTTTACTATTGGAATCTTATAGATCCTATCAATTCTTGAAGATAAGACAATGATTCTTATGGCTCAAACTAGTAATTCTATCAATTAAATATATAAATCCTAAAAACCATAATCATTCCATGCTACTGACTTTAATAATAAATATCTATTATGACTAAGCATCAAATGATCCCCACCAATGAGATGGTGTATGCCATTGTAATCATTTACCTTGACATTGAGAAATGTGAGAATCAACATAATTAAAAATGTCAACCACTCCCAAACTAATAGGACCCCCACATTGGCATTTTTATTCTGCATCTTGAAAATTATATGAAACTACAAAACCATTATCTACATAACAATATGAATGAATCCCATTGTGGGAATAATTGGGAATGAACTTCCATCGAGAATAATAATAATGATTAGGATTATGGCCATAAAGACTAAATAGCTAAGATGACTCTTCATAGGTCATAGAAGTAACCAATCATTACCATCTTATACATAACAAAATTAAGGGTAAAGTAAATAAAATATAGTACTTTTAAACCAAGTCACTATTGAAACTCATTAAAAAATCAATAAAATACCAATAATGGTTATTTTACATATAGGATGTCTAGCTATAATGTCTTATATGAGTTATTCTAACTCCAACGTATGTAGCATAGTTGTTTGAGGTACTAATTAAATGGTTTATAGTGTAAAATACCATATATAAGAGGTCACATAGTACCACACATCTTAAAATTGTAGGAAGGATACTAGAAATCCATAAAGATATAAAACCTATGCAATAGAACTTAAAGAACAATGTCAACAGAAAAGGAAACTTAGTGTTTCCAAGATATTTGAATGATATGATATAGGGGTTAGGGACACAACCCTATACAATGTAATGTTACATGTTGAATGAAACATTTCATATATGCTACAAGGATGTAACTTAATGGCATAATTGCTACACATAGAATAAAAATCCATTATTTCTCTTTCTCTTATTTCATAAAAATAAGAAGCACTCAACATAAACATAGAGAGCCATTTTGAAACCTCTAAGACTAAGTTTCAAGGGGATAAATTGATTAATTTATATGATTTTATATTGCTTTGTCCGAATTAGTCAATCAAGGGTGGACTAAAATAATATAATAGTTAGGGATTACTAGTTTTATCTTAAATGAATGAACATGGAGGAAGGGTTTCCTAGCAATCATCTTAGTATTTCATAGATCTAAATAAACATTGATAATATTTTTAAATTGAATATCAAAAAGCTATTTTAGATACATGGTAAAAGTATTAGATATTAAAGTGTTGAATATAAAAGAGTTAAAAATAAAAAATTGCATAAAAATTGTTAGAAAAGATGAGTAGTTCATATATTTGATAAAGTAAGAAGTATTTGAAGCTAAAAATGTGTTTTGGGAGGGGTATTATTAATCAAACACAATGAGATATGAATGAAATATAAGTATTATTTACAAAGTATCATATGAATGAACATGAGAAGACATAATTTTATGCAATGAATCTGCTCATATTTTTATGAAACATCAACATGTAGAGAAGGGGGATTCACTACTCACGAGTTTTCTTCATTCAGAGAGTCTCATGGAGTGAAGTACCCTAAACTACCTCAAGGAATAGTGCAAGAGTTCTATAATCGGAAAGAGCAGATCAGAGAGATTTTCTGGACAAACTGACAAGCTTTTAGCCAAAGGACATCAGCACGGGATAAGAATGGCAATGCGACATGCTAGCATCTCAGAGGTGCATTGGTGTCTCGTATGAACCGAAAAGTGAGTTTATCACAAAAAATGGCAAAGTGGCTACTTCTACTCTAATTGCTAAGGAATCTTAGAATGTGAGAAAGCAACAAAATATAACAAAACTGAAATAAAGTGAAACATAAATGATAAAGATAAGAAGAAGAAAGGAAGTGCTCACAACCACACAAGTGATGAAGCCTCCAACAAAATGACTATGTTCAAAACCTGCATCCGTAATTTCTTGAGAGAATGTTGGGGCTGTGTAGGGGTTTGCCTCAATCAAACCCCCGTTTTGGTGTTCCCACCTCCACGGGCAGTCAAAGGATAGAGAGAGTAAGAAGTAAGCAAATGTGATGTGATAAAAGCAAACCCCGCTTTAGGAGGAGAAACTGTATCACAAAATGCAAGTGATAAAAGTAATCCACGCTTGAGGAGGAGAACCCATATCACGAAGTAGAGATACAATAGATAGAGGATATGGAATCCCAGGATGCTTGCAAGCACAAGGCAAGAGAGATATAGCTGCAAGGCTTAAGAAAGCTAAAGGGAGAGAGCAAAGAGTGTTGTAAAATCTTGAAAGTGTTGTTATAGCAAGCTGTATGAAGCTATGCAAGCAATAGTTGGAGATTAGAAGGCTAAAGCCAAAGCTAGAGAGAATTTAGAAGCCGAAATGAAGTGAGAGGTTAGAGAGACAAATGAATTGAAAGAATAACATTTAATGAGGGGAAAAAAGCTTCTCCAGCTATTACAAGGTGTCTCGGGCCGTTACCACTGACAAAAGGTGAGGACAAGTGGCAAACATGCTTGGAGACAACTATTTGAGCATTGAAACGTTGCAGGACGCTAGCACGACACACAGACGTCTGCGTGACATGCTAGTTTCCGGACGCATCACACTACAAAACAAAACGAACGGGAAAATCACAAGGTTCGATGCAAAACTGACACGAGGAGTAGTTGCTAAAATGGGGTCCCAAGCATCCTAAGAAGAAAAAAGGTTGATGCAGGGCTAAAATGAGCCTACACAAGATACTAAGTGAACGATCATTAAAACGGATACAAAAATGCATGTGAAATTTCAATAGGTGCAATTTTACAACATTACACAACATTACTTCTTCTATCATTATTTCCAACTCATAATACATCTATCCTCCTATGTAATTGTCTAGTTTATTACTTTTTCTTAATACAATCTCCAAATTTAATCTAACTTAATTTTTTATTATTTATGTAATGTTCAATTCTTTAGAAATAAAAGTATTATTATTTGCTTACTTTTTCACTCGGCTGAGACGTCCGATATAACATTATCTTAAATAATATTTTATTTCAATATTTGACACATGAAAAACAAACTTGACAGAACAACATTTTACGATACGTTTTTTTGACGAATTCTACAACGTTATCATCCGTATGTTACATCAAACAAGAGCTTTACCGGGTATTCCGAACTGTTCAGATATGGCATTTGTACGTAAGTATTTGGAAGGAATGAAAAGCACATTACATATATGGTATTTGTACGTAAGTATTTGGAAGGAATGAAAAGGACAGAAAATCCAGTTAGGTTCGATGGAATCTCTTATTCGGCAAGAGAGTTATCGATAGATTCTTTTATTCGGCAAGAGAGTTAAATACTTCATTTCATTATGCCTCTCGCCAATTATATAGAAACCATAAAAGATGAAAGAAGTACCAGAGGTACCTCCATTTTCATCTGTTTTACATTACCCACTTGACAGCGCACTTGAGCAGGAAAATGTCCCTGCTCTGCTAGAGCAGTACGTGAACCCGGCAATGGATGGGAAACTGCCAATCTTAGAGTATCAAGTTTATCCATGTATAGAGCATCAAGACATGGATAATGAAATTTTGTTTGGACAGTTTGGGGAATTTTCTTTTCCACCCGATATCCAGATAAGTAATGAATTCTCCGTGGCAACAGCGGACCCTGTCCTTGAGAATGCCTTGTCGTCTGAAGAAATCATTGAAGGGGCGGGCGCTCAGTACATTCCTGAGTCTGCTGAGCAGGGCTTCAATCTGAAGTACTCTTTCGCCGTTCCGGCCTTGCCCAATGAAGAGCAGAACGGGCTTGAATTAACTCGTCTTCTTTTGGCCTCAGCAGAGAAGGTCAGTGACCAGCGATATGAGCAAGCCTCTACGCTGCTAAGCCAATGCAATAAACTCTCTTCTCAGCTGGGGAACCCCACAGAGAGGCTCTGCTATTACTTTTCCAAAGCCCTCGAAGAGAGAATCGAACGCCAGTCCTGCAGTGAGCCAAATAAGGGGAAACAAATAACGCTTGATTTCGCCAACAATTTCGTAAGTGATTATAGAAAAAGTGAATTTTATTCTCTTGTGGCTGTCTGTAATACAGTACTTCCCTACATCAAAATGCTACAATTCACGACCGCCCAGGCCATCCTTGATGGCGTGGGGCATGGAAAAACAATTCATGTCATTGATCTGGGAATTCGAACTGGGTGCCAATGGACAGTATTGATTCAGTCTCTCGCTCTAGGAGTTTCTTTTTCTTCTGTTAAGCATCTCAAGATCACAGCTGTTGGAGTGAATTCCGACGAGCTAGAAGATAGTGGAAGAAGGCTTACGGAGTTTGCTAAAGCTATGGCCATACGATTTTCCTATTGTTCAGTCAAGATCTCAAAGTTGGACGACATAAACGAAAGTTTATTCAATGTTAAAGCCACTGAATTCGTGGCAGTGAATGCTCCTACTGTTTTCAGAAGTTTGTTATATGATCCCACTCTTCTCGGAAATACTGTTAATGTTATCAAGAAATTAAAACCCCATATTCTGGTGAATTCTGAAGTACAAGGGCACCATAATTCCACTTCTTTCGCGAGTCGGTTCTCTGAGGTGCTTTCCTATTACAGGAGTTACTTTGATTGTTTGGAGGTTGTGTTGCCGGGCAGAACTGATTTAAAGAGGTTCGTAATCGAAGAAGTCTGTTGTGGGAGTCAAATAAGAAATATGATAGCCTGCGAGGGGGAGCACAGAAGGGTGAGGCACGTTACAATGGATATGTGGAGGTCTTTCTTCAAAATGGCGGGATTTAGAGAAATGACCTTCAGCTATCAGGCTTGGTATCAGGCAAGATTATTACTCAAACAATATGGTAATGCAGACGGTTTTACTATTGAGCCGAATGGATCTGCTATAGCCATATGGTGGAAAGGAACGCAGTTGCAAACACTGTCTTTATGGTCTTGTAAGAGAAGGTATTTTCGTTTATCCCAATGATTGCTATCTACCCTTTCCGTGTATACAATAAATAAAACAGCATATAATACAGAAATGTTCTACTGTACTGATAAATATTATACTTCTTATTAGTTATAGGCTTAAGTTTCAGCAATCATTGCTGCATTTTCTTAGTATTATAGTTTAATTTGTAATTTGTGGTCAATAGGCTACATATATTGTGAGATTTGAATCTGAAATAAGGCTTATGTCTGTAAATCACTGTTGAGTTGTGGGAAAGCAAGTTTTAGCTGCCATTTAATGGTAAATCAATTGCTTTTTAATGGTTAAAGCCTCCAAAATCTCACTTATTACGTAAAAGCTAGATAAATATTGATGTCTCAACTGGATGGGAACATTCCACTTCTGTTTGCAATTTTTTTTGTCAATTTGATGGCAACTTTCTTTTTCATTTGCATTGCTTTATGTTTTATATCTATATGCAAATTAAAATCTCTAGATTTGTCTAAGTTTATTTCATTCCATTATTTAACACTTATTATTAATTATTTAATCCAGCCACATACAACTAGAATTTGTAGCACATGGCTTCCATACTCACCCATACACAAACACGTACTCTCTAACATACTAACATACATACAATTTTCTATCGGTGTAATTATTGAACCTCCTTTAGATGCAAGTGCTAGTATTTATTTGTTTCATATATTACTATGTTTCTATATGTAGATATTATGATCACTAACAACATTATCATCTTTAATAATGCTCGGGTTGGAACAAAGTATTTATAATTAGGAAAAGAAAATTGATATTTTTGTGTTATAAATTTGTAAATTTTAATATCTGAATTATATTTTATTAAGGCTGGAATTTTTTAAAAGAATTCAGTGGATATTGTTGAGATCTTTTAGGAATAATTTTAAGTAGGTTGTGTCATGAATTTTGTAGTAGAGTTTAAGCTTAAAAGTAGAAGCTCTTAAATTTATTGAAATTGTTATCTTATGAATTTGTTTCTTTGCTTTTTTGAGTTCTAACCCCACCCCAATTGCACCTACTTAATTTTTTGAACTAAGAAGTAGGGGCTGCTATTATTGAAGGAAATATACTAATTAATCCTTTAACATTTCTTTTCTCCTTCATGTACCTACTACTACTCCTTCAAAATAAATCCTCAAGCTCCACCATGAGACCCCAACCTAAACATTTTATATATAAACATCATTTTCAATATAATTAATAATAGTAATTAATGTAATATTTAAAATAAATGTTTTTGAAATATTTATATTAAATTTGTGACATAGTTTAGACTGCTTCATTAATATTAATACCTCAAAAATATTTTTAGATATATTCATTTTAAATTATCTATAATATATTATTATTTTTCGAAGATTCTACAATTAAGAAAGGATAAATAATATGTTAGTATTTATTTAAAAAATGTAAATACAATAGGGAGACATTATGACAAACTAGACTTGGACATCTAGAGCAAGGAAACTAATCTAATTAACTTTCATCTAACTTAGTTTATAAAAAATTGATTATGTGTTGTGTTCTGTTTCAATGTTAATTAAATACACCCCATCAATATTAACCTCCTAAGTTTGTATGGTGCCTTAGTATATTGAATTTAGTCTATTGCAAAAAATTATTTAAATATTATGCTTTGTTAAGATTTAAAATTATTCTTATGGAAGCTCTATTTATTTTTGAAGACTTTGTTATCACTATTCACTTTTTCTTATTATTGACTATCATCGTACAACTAGAGAGATAGTAAGGGTTTTGGGTTTTACTTTTTTTTCTTAGATAATATCATAATTTCTAAGTAAGCAATATCTATGCAAATAGTGATGATGTGGCGAGCATATTTTGTGGCTCATGTTATCTTTATATTCTTTTGTCAATTTTGGGTGACTCTACTTGTACACATACTAGCTATTGGTGAAATTGGTATCCTTGTGTTGTAGTCAATGTGTTTAAGTGGAGACATCATATTTTTGTATTGAAAAGTTATAAAGAATGCCTAAACAATCAATCTTATTCCATGTATCTTCATTATGGTCATTATGTGAATGCCTTAAAGTATCCTCCCTAGGAGTTGGCATTGTTAGATCATATGTATGGTGAATGAGGTTATTTCAAGGGTTTCATTTGGAAGACTAACTTAATTTTCTTTAAAGGTTTTTAAACATATCCATACTGGTTTCCTATTAGTCCAATGGTTATCAATGTAAGAAAATGGAGGCATGTCATGTATAGGGAATAATGCATGTATGCCACATGCACTGCATCAATGAGTATGGTTAGCTTAATATGCTAATTCAATTTATCTCAAGTACTTTTAACTATAAGTATGCTTCATAGAGTCTCATATAATATGGTAGTTTCATAATAGCTACTAAAAAGAATTCATTAGTGGGATGAGTTCTAGTATGCACCATTATACTATTAGTTGTGTGTTTTCCATTAGTCTTAAGGCTAATTATGTCCTCATTGGTCTATGGAAAAATTTCAAATTTTTCATAAAGGTCCTTTCCTATGGGTTTTTTAAAGAACAATGTATTGTATGGTAATGCATTGCATAATGGTATCAAATTAACAAAAAAAATACATCTATGATCTATGAGGATACTTTTGACATTAACGTAATGCTAGTGACCATAACTAGTTTTGGTGTTGGTTTGTAAGGTTGATAAAAGGTTTAAATAGCTATATTAAGTTGTTTGTAGGATAAAATTCAAGAGAAAATGTATAAATAATAGTTTTCTTATATGTCACAAAGTTTATTTCTATAATAATTAATGTCACTTACAATAGTGAGAGTAGGGAACTAGTTAAAGAGTGTTGAAGGTGATAAACCTCCAGTGTAGAAAATTGTACTCCTTTCTAAGTGATAGTATAATTTCACACTTACTTTGGACCTATTTTAGTGACCTTACATTTATGCATTATTAAACCTCACTAATAAGCCCCTAATACCCTTTATTATGCATCCCAAGACCTATTTTGATTATTTCCTTACAATATATCCTCCATTAAATAAATACTATTAATTGATTTAATTCCTCAACATAATTTAGGTCCTAAACTTTTAGGTCAAGACCCATTCATCCATAAGAAAATGGTTCCCCTTTAATTTCATAAACTCAAATCATCTTTTTTTTGGTGGCATTTCAAGGTCCTAAATTCAAATTTTAAGTGTCAGCTTTCAGGATTTAATAAACGGGAAATTAGAAAGGAAGCCTATAAAACTAAGTCTTTCAATCATTTTTCACTAGACAAGAGAGAGATTTATAGGAGATCACAAGGATCTACATTCAAGAGCAAGGAGAAATCAGTCAAGCATTCCAAGTTGAAGTCTTTGAGCCACATTCTATTTATTTTTATAGCTCTTCAAGCTCATTTTTCTAACAAGATCAACCATTGTGGGTATGTGTAGGACCATGGGGGTCCTAAAAGTGGCAATGGGAAAAAAAGGTGTTTTTAACACGTCCAAAAATGTGGAATTCATGCCTTTGACTTTTTGCAGGCTTGGGTACAATATCCGTTTTGGAAAGTAGGAACCCATTTTTTTGAAAAACAAAACGGATATCTGTTTGAAATGGATATCCGTTTTGAAAACCTAAAAAACCCTCTTTAGCAAAATGGGCATAACTTTTGCATTTCTTATCAAAATTTTGACTTTTTATAGGCGTTGGAAAGGTGATTGAGTGCTATACACAATGGAAAAGGTGGTGTTTATATATTAGACACCAAAAAGTAATTATAATCATTTTAAATTCATATTTCATTTTTGAAACATCAAATGCTCACTAATTTCACATGTGAAGTCTTCTTTTCATGAATTTTTATGTAACACTCATCTCAAAATACTTGAAACATTAGAAGAAGTAATGAATAATAAAATATTTATATTTTTGTAGCAAGGAGATGAATAAATCTTCATAGATCATCATATCTCTCTATCCATTTTTCTACCTCACTATATATCACTTTGTCTCCCCTTAAGCTCTAGACCTATCCCTCCCTCCTTTCTTCTATCTTTATCCCTTTTTATACCTATCTTTCTGACCCTATCTCCTTTAGCTCTAGAAATATCTCTCTATCTCTCTCTCCATGCTTCCTTCCTTCTCTCTCTCTATGTTTCTCTCACTCCCTCTCTCTCTTAGGTCCCTCCCACTCCATCTCCATCTCTCTCTTTATCCCTCTCCATATCCATCTCCCTCTCCATCTCCCCTCTCCCTCTCTCTCTCTCTCCATCCCTTTGAAGTCTTTCTTACTCTTAAGTCTCTCTCTCTCTCAGGTCTCTCTCTCAAGTCTTTCCCACTCCCTCTCTCCCTCTTAGGTCTCTATGTCTCAAGTTTCTCCCACCCCCTCTATCTCTTTGTTCTCTACCACTCCCTCTCTCTCTCTCTCAATGTCTCACTCAAACTCACACTCTCTCCCTCTCAAGTCTCTCTCTCTCTCCCACTCTCTCTCCCTCCCTATCCCCCTCTCAAGTCTCTCTCCTTCTCCTTCCCCCCTCTCTCTCTCTCACTCTTCATTTTCCTCTCAGGTCTCTCTCTCTAGTCCCTACCATTCCCTCTCCATCTCCCATCTCTCCATCCCTTTGAGTCTCTCTCTCTCTCACACACTCTCTCTCACTTTCTCACACACACACACACACACTCTCTCTCTCCATCTCCATCCTCCATCTTAGGTCTCTCTCTCCCATTCTCTCCTCTCTCTCTCCAAACTCTCTCCCTCTTAAGTCTCTCTATCACTCTCTAAAACTTTATCTTTGTCTCTGTCTCTTTCCCACTCCCTCTCTCACCCTCTAGTCCCTCACACTCCCACTCCCTCTCCATATCCCTTTGAATCTCCATCTCCCTCTCTCCCTCTCTCTCTCTCCCTCCCTTTGAAGTCTCTATTCTTCTTAAGTATCTTTCTCTTAGGTTTCTTCCAGTCCCTCTCTCCCTCTTAGGTCTCTCTTAGGTCTCTACCACTCCCTCCTTATCTCTATCTTACTCCCTTCTCTCTCCCAGGTCTCTCCCACTCCCTCTCTCTCTTATCTCATCTCTCTC
>VDFB02068623.1:0-11641 GCA_007258455.2 Sequoia sempervirens
TCAAATAAGAAGATGTCAAAATATTTTAGTAGGACTTGTGAAGACATGTAATTTGTTGGCATTTTAATTCGCACCTCTAGAATGCAAATTAGAAACAGACAGCTATGTGCAGTAACCTGCTCTTCAAATTCGGAGGGGAAGCTCCCTCTTTGCTGATGGTGTTCAAGAAAGTAAATTAAATCTAATTTGCCTATCTTTTTGGTTCAGCTAAGAGCACAAGGTTTATAAAACTCAAGCGCCGTAGCTGAGATTTTCTGATTTAGATCTTCAATTATGACTAACCTACGCTAAACACGTTTCTAATTTCTCAAGTAAACGCAGAGCAAGAGAAATAGAAATGAACACAGTTTGATTCTATGACAAAATACTTAGATAAACTCTCCTTCCAACATACATCTACTTACTTTCAATGTAAACTGAAATTAAAGATCATATAAGCATGTTAATTCCAAGAGTTCAACAAGTCTGAATTTTCTTTAATGGTATTCGATCTACAAGAGCAGAACATTTATTCATTTCGATGCCTTCCAATTGTGGATCGGATCTACATTAAATATATAAGGAAGAGACACATCCCATGAGCGGACATGTCTCCACAAAGTGGAGGCATGTCTGTTCATGAGATGTCTCATGAATTGTGCCTTTTCATCTAAACTAAACACCCGATCACCAATTCTGAGTTAGTTACTTAATAAACATAAATGCTTACTAAGTTCGATCTGATTTTATCTTGCACAAATAAACAATATCCAATCTGGAAATGATCACTAATAATGATGCTCGATCGGGATCCTATATGAAACATGAAATGCTAATAATCCGCAATTAATAACCTCTAAATGCAGATCGATAATATACTTGGAATGTAGTAGGTTTTGATATAAATGATGATGTATACAATTAATAGATATATGTGTACATACTGACATACTGACATATATATATACACACACATATGATCATCATTTCTATATCTGACCGAAGCTACCATATTTCAACACTCCCTCTTAGCTAGGGAAGATAACACTAACCAAGTATATAGTGATATCACCTTACTCGTGATATCAGAAGATATGGTATGCTTCTAAGAGAGTCAAGTCACTTGACATTCTTCATAACACATCTTCATTATGGTATGTGCACTGACATCAAGTCACATGATGTCTACCATAATTCATGGCATATCCACGGATAATTATCCACCATGATTATCTCTTAAGGATCACAATGATCTTCAACTGATATCAAGTCCCATGATATTCATCAAAAGTGTCCAAGAGATACTATCATGACTTGTCCACAGATATCAAGTCACATGATATCTATCATGATAGTTCAACTCATCATTGTAGAGTCGTCACTTTACAATGTCAAATACAAGTGTTCATTATTGAAAGATCGTCACCTTTCAATAATGTACACAGGGGGAGTAGGCCCATAAGGTCATGGAGTCACACACATGAAAAAAGAGTTTACACATTAAACATCTTTATATATTAGTACAATTTATAAACAATTTGAATTTTAGACATAAATATCAAATTACATTTCAACCATACCAAGTTTCTTCCTGAAGTGTTCTACCTTGATTTGGGAGAGAGGCTTGGTGAGAATGTCTGCAGTTTGATCATTTGTACTAACATACTCCAATTGGATCATTGGATCACTTTCCTTTCTACCATATCTCTTACATAATGATAGGGGATCTCAATGTGCTTAGATCAAAGAGTCCCACAAGCAATTTATGAAACCAAACTGCTTCTCTTGCTCCCATAGAGGCTGCAATGTATTCAGCTTCTGTTGAGCTTTGTGCAACTGAAGACTGTTTTCTGCTACACCAGGATATCATTTTAGACCTCAACCTGAAACAACATCCAGAGGTACTCTTTCGATTATCTTCTTTAGGTTTAGTAGGCTCCCTTTGAATCTTCAAGCACTTGCATCAACCTCCTGACCTCATCGTCCAAGATTTCCTGCAACACATGCTTTAGGAAAATGTTTTCCAGTGCACACCTCTGGTACTGTAGAGAGTTCAGGGTAGACCTCCTCGACCTCATAGCAGATCACTCTATCTTGAATAGGTTTGCGGAGCTACCAATATCAAATCCAGATGACATTCTTAGAGCAATTTTGATCTCAGCAGCTGAAGAGGACTTTCAAGGGTTTAAGACATGGCCTTGCAATACTGCAACCTACACTTCTTCTCAATGAGTTACATAACTCCCTCTTGATCCCTGCTTCAGAGCTTGCAAAGAAGACTTCTGGAAGTGAACTCCCTCTAGCCACCAACTCAGTCCCATGGCTGCAAGTTGTAACTTCAGGCTTGATCATTTCTTTGGTCGGCATGACTTCCTCACAAGATGCCTCGGGCTTTTCATCACTAAGCAATCTCTCATCACCTTGTCCTGAAAGCATATTAGAGAGAGATTACTAACAATTTATAATTATCCAAAGAAATATTAAAGCTAGAATCATACAAGGTTTACTATCTCAGGTTATAATATGAATACATAAGAATTTATGAACAATATTAAAACATGAATAAGTAAATCAACCTAAAGGGAAATATATCAAAGGATCAGAATGAAGGGATAAGGAAACTTATCTTTATTGAATTCTGATATAAATTTTCCTTCCATCTTTTACTCCTCTCGAGAGTGCAAATCTCAGTACAACAGAAGACAATCTGCACAACACACATTATGCAGCCATCATATTCAATATCGGACCAGCCTTCTCAAGGCAACATTGCAGTCCAAACACAAAGAGAATTTTATCGAAGTGATCATCCAATCACAACGAAAATATGCAGTTCTCTTTTCATCTCAGAGTCACACTCAGAGATCTTCACAATTGCAAGGAATAGAGGTATCTCCACAGGATCTTGTCACAAAGATCTCTTATTCAAGAGAAACCGCAATTTTGACTAAACACACATGATTAAAATAACCAAAGTCAGATTTGCACAACTTAGCAAACTGAAATTTTACCCTAGATTTCAAAAATCTAAACAGAAGGATACTTATCTCGATCCACAATCTTCCTTCGTCAGGTTCAAGGCCACTCAAGCCCGAACACGGCTCTGAATAGATATTTCCTCTAGTGATAGAATCGTATTTTCTAGACAGGTAGCAATATCTTTATGCAATTGTATGGCAACATGCAACTACAAACACTGTGATGACAGCAATAAAACACCCAAGGAACAACTCACAAATCGCCCCCTCATAAGGATTATTATTCTCAGTTTGATAAATTTAGCTTATCCGCACTTGAAATGTCAACGATGGCAAAAGCATAGTCCTGATCACCTTCTGTGAAGACCCTTGCACATTTCGGCCTTTATTTTCAGTTTCGCTCACTTAGGTATTTCGTCAAACAGTTGGTGAACAATCTCTTTCCAGCAGATAAGTGATTTCTCCTTTTTGTCTTAAGTTTATATGATGACAAGGGTGCATGAAATGACTTAGAAGACTTCAACTTTCAATGCCCAATGACTACTAGTGCAATAAGAATGCAAATGCAATTATTTCTATGATTTCCCAATGCAAATAAGTGACTGATTTTTATGCAAATATTCTGTTACAGCAGTATGACATTTGGTCAAACATATCATGAGTAAATTCCAAACTCCAATGATAATGCAAAGACTCAGGATTGTTACATGGAATGAACATATACAACAATGAGCTTTTGGTCAAACACTTAACATGAAATCCACCTAAGAAAATGCACACCTACAACAGGTAGGCATTTTGACAAACATGTCATAAGCAAACTTCTTGGTGAATAGTATTTCGAATATGTCTCCAAAACTGATTACAAAATTGATTTGCTTTCAAGATACATATGCAATTTCTAGACAGTGATATGATCTCTGATATTTGCAGACTTTGGTTACACTCTTTATAATAGAAATGAAGCTGTAGACAGCAATTTTACCAACTACAGACCAGCAAGCTAAATGCAGAGAAGATGCAAACGATGACAACTAAAAAGAACCTGGATTAGGCGTCTTGTTGCAGCAATGTCATTGATGCAGATACCCAACGACTTCCTTCTCCAAACTTGACTTCAAATGATGCTAAATGCATAATACTACTGTAGCGAAATCACTGTAGCGCCATCACTGTTCATCGTCACTATCACGCCCTGTAGCGAAATCACTGTAGCAACAAAAAATTTGATCTCAAACTGAAAATCGAATTCTTCAAATTCTGGAAATGAACTCTTCAAAATCTGAATTCATTTTCTTTAATCTCTTTCAAAATCTCGACTCAAGAGGGCTGAGAATGAATTCCAAAATCGAATGCTAAACCAGCGCCATAATGTTCTTGAATGTCCATGATTTCCTCCAGAAATCGTCCTCCATACTATCAAAGTTGAATGCTACCAAAATGCATATATTTCCCTTTCAAGACCTTCAACTATGCCACGCTAGGAGTGATGTTCCACACTCGAAACAATGGCTGCTAGGGTTTTCCGAACCTGAAGACCAGGAAGCTCGAGCTTTCACGTGAAAAAAAAGTTCATTTTCAAAAAGTGGTGAGTGATTCTCTTTTCTTCTCTTTTGTATGTTTCCCATTCAAAAAATTAAAGTGACTCTATAAAGTCATATTTTAAATATTTCGTCAAGTCACTTTATAAACAACAAATAAGTGACTTTATAATATTTCACTTTATTTAATTAAATTAATCGATTAAATCATCCTTAGAAATATTATTAATTTTTGGGACAACTTAATCAATTAAATTAATTAAGTCACTTAACCATAAATTTGGGGACATGACACCTTCCAAATATAGCCGGATTCCCAAATATAGCCGGATTCCTCAAGTATAGTCGACTGTGCTGGTGAATATATTATTCACTCTAACTCAGTCTTCCGCGAAAGAGAATAGATGTAGTAATTTCAGGAGAAGCCCGAAAGACTCCCTCAACGTCTTGTCGTGACAATATGCATAGGACGAGGAATAAATATCAATCTCCAGATTACCCCTGTTCTGATGATGGTTAAGATTGACACGACACTATATGAATATATATTTATAAGTGCCCTTGCTCAAATGCAAATCGAATGCCCAACGTCAACCTCATACCACCCGATCATGCAACGATATAATTGCTCCAGGCCTTCACGTCTCTATTCATAGATTCATTGGCAAAGATGAAATACAATCGGCTTTTTCCCTCACACAAATTGTTAGTGCGGAGCATACAAACACTTATATCTTTAACTCCACTCCATGAGTTCCCGTGTAAAACCCCAATCAAAAAGGAAAGCAAATTGCTGTTTGAGTGCGAACGGAACTCGGCATCTTACAGTTTGAGTCGTATACTTGCAAATTTTCCATCCACTTAAGCCGTCATTCATGGTGATTATGTTGCAGTAGGATGTATTTTAAATTCAAATGGTTAGTTCAATTGTAATATACCACCATATAGTTCTTGAACTTGGTCCATGCACTGCTGCTAGCATACCCTTATCATAAATAGGTAAAATCTTACTTTTCACAGAGCTTATAGCTCTAAAAAGGCAATTGACCTATTCTGTTGCATTAAAACTGCTCAAATCCCCAACAGGAAATAATGCGCAGAGATCGTGTAGTCAAGACGGAACCAATGAAGTGCGATTCCTGATGAAGAGATGTCTCTGCTGACAATTACATGAGAATTTGAATTGTGTCACTGGTATGATGGCCTCACAGTCCCGGCAATTGCTACCACTCTTTATACAGTCCGCTAGGATGCTCGATCGGAGTCTTAGCTCAAACTGGATTTCCGTGATTCATACACGCGAAGGCTTCGATCCAGAAACTGAATTCTTAACCACTGAGTTCCCATCGCCTAGACTCAAGACATTTGCGATATCCTTGTAACCTTCAGTGATTAATACATCCACGATTTGCCTTGTTTACTCGATACCATCCTTTGATATGCCTAGCGATGACTTTATCTTCCCCGTCATGTATTAGAGTACATTTGAATACAACTGAGTTTGACGCTTCTCTTGTACCCGACTAGGATTCTTTATTTTCCACGATCCTTCTCTGCTTCACACGTTTCTTGATCCCCTATGCTTTATTCCTGAGTGCCCATTTCCTTATATGCTTTTAGTCTCCTCCTCTCATTGAGAATACGAATTCCAACTTTAAGCAATATGTATGTAGATATACTTCACTGAAGTGCGGAAAAGTGCAAAAATATATTTTATGTTTAACAAACTGAATAGAACCCCATTAAGATACGTTATCTGGAATTCCTAGAAATTGACGCTAAACTACAAATACCTAGTACCACAACCTCGCGGATTGGCTCGTACACAACATTTGATTATTTAGGATGCTTCACCGAAAGCTTCCAAGTAACCACACACACTTATTTAATCATAAACTGTCTTCCCCAAATATCCTGATTTTCTTGCAAATAACATAAGATGAATGACTCTCAAATAATCGAATCCTTCTTGAGTGTAGCAGTGTGGTGTATAAGGATGGTGAGAGCCGGAGGCTACACAGCCATCATCCCATCGGAAATCTCCCGGCTGCGTTTGAACTGGTGGAGTATGCGCCTAGAAGGGGATATAGATTAAGAAATTCAGACTTGTGAATTTTTAACTTGGCTCTGATACCATGTTAATTCCTTGAGTTCAACAAGTCTGAATTTTCTTTAAAGGTATTCGATCTACAAGAGCAGAACATTTATTGATTTCAATGTCTCCAATTGTGGATCGGATCTACATTAAATATATAAGGAAGAGACACATCCCATGAGCGGACATGTCTCCACAAAGTGGAGGCATGTCCGTTCATGAGATGTCTCATGAATTGTGCCTTTTCATCTAAACTAAACATCTGATCAGCAATTCGGAGTTAGTTACTTAATAAACATAAATGCTTACTAAGTTCGATATGATTTTATCTTGCACAAATAAACAATATCCAATCTAGAAATGATCACCGATAATGATGCTCGATCGGGATCCTATATGAAACATGAAATGCTAATAATCCGCAATTAATAACCTCTAAATGCAGATCGATAATATACTTGGAATGTAGTAGATTTCGATATAAATGATGATGTATACAATTAATATATATATATATGTGTACATACCATATACCGACATATATATATATACACACATATGATCATCATTTCTATATTCGACGAAGCTACCATATTTCAACAGCATAACACAATAAATGGAAACTTGAGACATTATATCAAGGAAAAATAGGCACAAGACTTTATTTCTCAAATCTCTGGAACAAAAGATTACACTAAACACATGCACAAAACAAGAACTTGCAGCTAAAAGAGTCTTGTAAACTTGTTCTTACACAAAGTGAACAACAACTACAAGACAACAACTTGAAGGCAAAATAAGCTCAGCAATTTATTATCAGTAGTATGGTTCCAAATAAATGAGCAAGACTGCTCTTATTTATAGACAAGCAGAGGAGTAGGGAACTCTAACATCTCCTTGCTTTTACAACTATGGCTTGCTCAGCAAGTAAACTTTATTTCTAAAACTAAAAGAAGATAACATCTAACCACCTAAGAAAGCAGGAAAAACAAGAAATGCCAACTATTACATTTTATCTTCTTTCTCTTCTTCAAAGAATAGATAAGAATTGTTTCGAGAATAAAAAGAAAGCAGAAAGAAAGCTTCTAGAAGAAAGTTGCTTTAAATTTCGATCACATATGCCAAAAAGTTGGAAACTGTGTCTCTGTCAGGTGCATCAATACTATCAATAGCAAAGGTTTGCTTTTCTAGGATATCCTTTTCATCTGCAATTGATCTCAGGAAATCTTCAACCTCATTGGCCGCTTTTTCGAACCTTGTTGACATCATGGAAATCTGATTTATGCCGCCATGACTGCTATAGACAACACTCTAAAACTGGGTTTGCACTTCATCAAGTCTGACATAGGAACCGTCATCATGATGACACCGAGTAGGGATCTCTGTAATAAACTCATTTATGAAAAGAAAAGCCTCAACCACCGTTTGCCTATACGCAACAAACTCTTCAGCTATCCTCTCATAGGTTCTCACTTTGAAGAAGTGACTATCTTTCCATGCAAGGACTATCTTTCCATGCAAGGATCTGCCTCTTGTGTTCTCTTGAAACCATTGAACCATAGGCCGTATGCAAATCTGCAATGATGATTTCATGCCTTGGTTTCACTTCTGCCATTGATTGTTCAAATCCTTGAATTCCTTGTTGTAGCTTATGAGCGTTGTCCCTTAGTTGAAACATCTGTGCCAAAATTTCTTTTCCTCTGATGATGAAACCCTCAATCCATTCTTGAGTTTGCTTCCCACATATTACTAGCTGTCTCAACTGATGATGATCAGCTGGTGTCTCTAGAACCTGGGGTAGCAACTGAGTAGCCTGTGAAGTGCCATGAACAAGGTTAGAAATGTAAACCCTTAGTTGCCGTATTTTAGCCTTGAGGGCTGCCTTGTCTTCTCCATCTTTGAGCACTCTTTCTTGAAGGCTTTCAGATGCAACTCTGAACAAACTAACATCCACATGTCTGGTGCTTTTGCCATGATTAGCCTTCACTATCATGAAGTCATCTACATCCACTTCATCTCTGTTTCTATCTTCAGGAGGTGTAGCAGTCTCCATGATCATCTCACCATCAAGATTTCTCTCAAAACGAACTTGCCTCTTTGCTTTCTTCTTAGGCGCCTCCTGATAGACGACTTCAAGATCATCAAAATTCAATTGATATGATGAGGTTCGGCTGCAACTTCTTCATCTTCTTCATCATCTATATCAATATGTATAGGCGAAGACCTTGGCAATGGTGGAGAAACATTTGTTAAAGGCTCGTCTATTGCTTCCTTCTGAGGTACAGACTCTACAGGAGGAGCTTCTGCTTCAGTTTTAGGTTGCTCCTGTATGGTTATACTTGTGAAGTCCAACCTTCTTACGTTTTTAGTTGACCTGCTGCCCTTTACACCTTCTTGAGACTGACTTACACCTTTCCCTTTTGATTGTGCTCCAGAAGAAGAGGGAAGTGATAACTGCACCCTTGGTGGCTTTGCTGCTGGAATGGATTTCTTACTCTTGAGGACTAAGAAAACCTTGCTGTGCTCGAGGACTTGTCTTGTCCTTTCTTCAACTAAGAGTGACTCTTTGTTAGCCCAATTGACCTGTGGAAGGGGCTGATCTTCAATTCGCTTTTGAGTGTACATTGGGAGAAGTACATCTCCATCATCATCTGATAATCCCTCGATATCCTCTGATAGGCAGTCTTAACTTTGATGAAGAGTGAGCCTGCTGTAACTACGCCTCTACACCTCGAACTCATCTTTGCATTTAGCCCAAAAATCTTCAAGAGCGGGCAAATGAGCATAGTTCTTCTCAAGTCGTGTAGCGAAGACAACATGAGGGTCATATGATCGTCTCTCGCTATATGGCTTGAGACCAAGTGTTGCCAACTCATCACTCATGGTCTTAGCATCCGCTGTTGATTTGCATGTATAAATCCCAGCCCAAATGGAAAACTGAAGGCGGGTTTCTTTCTATTCCTCAAGACTGTTCGGAAATCATGTGCTTGCCTTAGGAACTCCATGAAAACAACTTCATTTGATGGGTACCTTGGCAACATAAGTGGAGCACTAGAGAAGCCATAGACTCTAAGGTAGGTGAATGTAGGAAATTGTATAAACCAATCTGCCCACTTTGCTATTGCCGCCCTGACAGTTGATGAAATATGGACGTGCAACTCATTATCCAGGTCTCACACTGTGTGCATCAGGAAAGCTTCGTTCACCCTCTTGTAATGGTGTAATGACTTTGTGAACTCCAGTTGAGGGTAGTAGTTGTAGACATGTTGTATGTTTAGAGACCCCTTAGTGTTCAACCCTCTGAATTGGCCCTGGAAGGCCACTAGGTAGACTGGGTAGGATACCATGTGGAATTCATGAATCTGGAGTATTCTGTTATTTGTTGATGGAGGCTGTCGCTGATTAAGGTTGCCCAATCATAGAACTCAATTTTCTTCATGATGTGAGGTATAACATAGAATATCCAGGGTTGAAATTTCGTAGCATCTTCTTGTCCAGTGACCCTGTTGAGCAAGGTGATCATGATGTAGGGTTCGTACCTGCAGACCCCAAACCCGGTTCGGGTTTGTCTGCGGGTACATGCTAGGTATTGCACAGGGTGCATGCCCAACACTGTGGGTTCGCCAGGGTACGCACACCCGCGCACTTGTGCAAACCCACAGTGCTGGGTGCGCACCCTGTGCACACCCAGCATGAACCCTGTGTGATTCGTTGATCAAATCCTTATCCAATACAATCTGAATGCAGCACAAACACACATGCACAATCTTTAGTAGTCTTCTTTTCTTTTCTCTTTCATTTTGTGCATTGATTTTCCCGTCTATTTACTTTGGACCTTGGTTAGTTGTTCTGGTATTTATTTAATTTTTTACTTCCCTTCTCTGAATATTTTGAAGAACAGATTTATTTTGCATCCAATTGTTTTTTGAAGCCTGATGATTGCAGAAAGAATGGAGATATGATGATGCCTTATGTTGAAGCTTAGCTGTAGCAGGGCTCCATAAAGTATCAATGATAATTGATAACTATATACTCTTGAATGAAGGCATTTCTCAATGTAATTAGGAAGTTTTTTTAGTGGATTATATGCTTAAGACGTCAGCCATTGTCATTTGGATTTATGCTCATTTAAAGATCTGGGGTGTATTTAAGTTGCATATTTTAGTTGAACATAGACGTATATGATATCATTGATATGGCTTATTTGAATATTTTTCAACTATTAATTGGCATTTTGCATTGATCAATGATCAAGTATCATACTATGAAATGATTTAGTTTTACAATTCTGTATATTTCTCTTATTTTTTTGTATATATAGTACATAAATATATATTTATATATATATATATATATATATATATATATACACACTCGTACCCAAACCCCTAAAAAAAAATTTCATGTACCCACGTACTGGGTTCTCATACCCGCACCCGTCCTCGAACCCGAACCGGTAACTTAGCTTGAGATAACTCTGCTTTCTTTTGCTTTAATCTTCTAAACCCAAAAATCTGCCTGTGCATTAAACATGGACGTTTTATCTTCATCTTGAAATTTTGAAAATTGTGGAAAATTGGCCAAGGCATGACATTTTGGGCGCCCTTCTTGGCTGGAGGTGCCAACTTTCTCTAGACTTAGTCATTTTTTTAAAGTTTTCAACTTTTTCTCAACTTTGAAACCCTAGTTTGAATTTGATGTCTTGCTTCCAGATTGATTCGACGAACAAGCAGAATGATTCATCGTGGAGCTGGATCGAATCTGACAAGATCATTCTGGAGGCACCTTTGGCTGAAAACTTCGTTTGATGCTTCAAAATCATGGGCGCCCATCTCCTTCTGGGGCGCCCAACTTTCTCAGTGTTAGCCATTTTTCCGTTCTTTATTTTCTCCATGTTTCTCTTTGATCTTCTGGTGAATCCTTGATTCCGGGAGCTAGACAGATCCAATCGACTAACCGTCAGATTCATTGGATAGCTTGACTGATTCTGAAGAGGGTCTCCTGGGAGTGATTTCATCTAAAAATTAAAACTAAGGGCTCAAAAGCTT
>VDFB02068624.1:0-43408 GCA_007258455.2 Sequoia sempervirens
AAATCCTAGAGAAATTTCTTACAAACCTTCTAGTAATATCCAACCATTCTCATGAAACTTCTAACCTCATGCATAGTTTTCGGTACTAGCCATTCTACTATAACTTTTAACTTGTGGAATCCACTGCTATTCCTTTAGCTATTATTAAATGCTCCAAGTGTTGTACCTCTTTTTAAAAGAAAATGCATTTTGTTAATTTTCCATAAAGTTTATGTTCTTTCAATCGTTGAAGAACCACCCAAGATGCTGAAGATGCTCATCCTCATTTTTGGAATAAATAAGGTCACCTAGGAATACCAACACAAGTTTGTCCAAACAATCACAAAAAATACTATTCATTAGATTCAGATGTAACATCCTTACTTTGAGAATTTTGAAGTCCTTTATATCTAGGAGCTGGTTTGAAATACATTCCTTACTTTATGAAACTTTTCTTCTCTTAGCCAAGAATTGTGTTTACGGTTGGCATTTACTTATCTTTTCTATCTGTTAATAGCTTCCACCAATCTTTCCTAATCGGTTTGATTTGTTTATCCATTTTTGACAACGTTCTTGGACTAATGCTAATCCTGTCTTCTAGCTTACCCAGCTTATAGGAATACATCTTTTTCTGTCCAATATTTCAAATGGAATCGTCTTGATAGCAGAATTATAGAATTTGTTATAACAAACACCATAAAGGTGGATACTCTTCCTAAGTATGGCAATCAATTACTTTTAACACATGTACCAAGAGAATTTCACCAAAGGTTAACATCAACCTTCACTTTTCTAGTTGAAAGGTTTTCATCAAGTACCGATTTCATTTATCTAATGTATCATTAAAATAAGCTATTAAGTAAATACAAGAGAAATGATTAGAATTCCTTTTCCGGTTTAACTGTCCTCCAAGACTCGGTATGCCACTGAAAAGAGGGATTCCCCCTTAGTTGCCATCTGAGCTTTGGTGTGTATCCCCACTTAACCAACTCTGTCGCACTACTAAGGATACCCTCCTACTAAGTACGACAACTCTGGTTAGCTAAGTGTCTGGAGTACGGTGAACTGACGAGTGCACGTAGTGGCAACAATACTCACTATGGCCATAGTTTTTATATATAAAGTTCACAACCCTGCTTGACTTGGAGAGACTAATCACTTGGGCTTACTGGACTACCCATTCGCTCACATATCATAACACAAGGATTCTTTCTTTTGTAAAGTTAAGAACATACCAGGTGCATTTTCCTACAATTTACATCCTTATAGGATCCATCAGAGGCCCATCCAGGACATGGTAGAGATGAACATTACATCAAACAAAGTGAACAACCAAAATGTTCTTGTACAATAACTTAACTCAATATCAAAATATAAACAACTTTTAATTTCAGCAATAAATCAAAAGAATGAGCTGATTACCGACATTAAATCAAATTTTGACCATTTGGCCATAAAATTAACAATCTTCAAAATTTGGTGGCTAGACCATTTCAAAATAAAGAGATTAAACAATGGCATTCCTTGCCAGTATTAAAAGGAATTTTACCAAAATCCAAAGAAGTGTCAAAATCTAGAGGAACACTTATTATGCACTGTTGATGTGTTTTTTATGCACTTCTCAACACAGGTAGTGCGTAGGTGCACTACCTCTCTTGAAAGACAATCTTCCACAATCAGATTGCAAAACACTATCCCAAGGTCTCTAATGTCAGGTCTTGATAGTGTTTAGAATAACTCAGTTGTTTGATGTGATTTGCTGGAATCACAAGGCGGTCTTAAGGATGAGTTACAAAGCATGGGAAATTGGGTTTGCAAATGGAGTTCTTAAGATGGGAGAGTTGTGCGTTTGCTGCAGGTTCAAACAACAGTTTTGAACTCCATTTCATCATTGGATTTGGCTTTACAATGTGCAATGAACCTTAGCATAGGTCACTCATTAAAAAAAAGGAAAAGGGGCAAGGAAGGGAGACGGTTCCTGGATCTGAAACTAGAATGAACAGTGATCATGGAGGCTGCTATAGTAGACAAACTCCCTAAAACTAAGTTTTGCTTGACCAAGAGAACCTACAGCTACACAAAACTCGTGCAATCTTCTAAGGACTGCGGATTTTCATATTACACACACATCATGCACATGTAATTGAACTAAGTTGCAACAATGAAGTAAAGAGCTCAGACTAGCTTTGCAAAGTGACTCATCATCAATGAACCACAAAAAGCATGAGCTGAAAATTCATCAAATACTGAAACAACAATCACCATCGCTACTTCCATTCAAAAAACTAACACCTAAGCTAATAGGGAAGTTGAACCATGCATACATAAAGAGCAAAATCAAAAGGAACACCCATAAATCATGCAATGCTACTTTCTATTGCTGCAGAATGTCTTTACATCAGTTCTCCAACCCTTACAAATGAGGGGCAAACCCCTATTTATAGTTTTCCAAAGCCCAAATGAATGGCTAGGATTAATTCACAATGAGTGGCCCAAATTTGATTTACATTAGGGTTTCACCTACCCCCCAATATTCAGCAATTAAAAATACATTCCTTGTCTTTTCCCTATTTTGTCATCTAGTGCTCAAGTGACGTAGCAATTTCGTCATTTAGCTGATTGCCCTTTTACTATAGCTGAAATTGCCTGAAAGTTGCCTTCTTACTTGATGTGTTTGCAGTGTTCTTTCATTGGATCAAACGGGCCCATTGACGACTGACATCAATGGATTGGTTGCCCCTGATTCGGGCGGACAACTCCCTTATGCTTTCTTCAAGGCCACCCCCTTGCATTTTTGTCCTTGACTTCCTTGGCACATGCCTTCTTCTAATGCTGACCCTGTTGGTGGGTGCTAGCGGGAGAGGCGAACATGAAATGAATGGTGACAGGAGCTATGCGCTTTTCCTTATTCAACTTTCTCAATAGGTCTCCTGACGGACCCGCAATAGGTTCCTTGAATCCTGCATACATGAAGTGTCGTAAGTGCTTCAATACACAAATCAAGGAAAACATTAGTCAAATCTTGCAAAATCCTTGTTAGATCCATCCATGCATCATTAAAAGATCATAATATTCATATTTGGAACTCATTTAGATCATAAACATTAATGTGGGCCCAGGGGGGGCAGTGAACGAAGGACAGCAAACCAGAAGGGAAGTTCCCGAACCCCACAAAACATAGCAAAACCGAGATTTTTCAATTATAGTGCATGGGAAAAGGGGAATGAAGAGTGCTCAGAAAAAACTTCCTTAAGATTGGACTCATTTGACAAAAACTGGAAGCTCAAAACGGCCACGCAGGGACGGAGTCCCGGAAACGGCCACAAAGGGGCCGGGCTCTGGAGGCCGGGTTACCGAGGCTTCACGAATGTTGAAAACGGCCATGAAGGGTCCGGGTCTTGGAGGCCGGGTCGCCGGGGCTCCACGGATGTTCAAAATGGCTACGGAGGGATGGGGTCCCGGAAACGGCCATAGAGGGGCCGGGCTCCGGAGGCCGAGTCACCGGAGCTCCACGAATGTTCCAAAACAGCCAAAGAAGGATGGAGTTCCAAAACCCTCGAAACTTAACGGAACGTTGACGAAACCTTGGCAGTTCACTTAGACACCACAAACACATCCCAAATCCACCAAAAAGTTGCCTCCAAAGTCAAAAATGTGGAAACCGGACTGGCGGGGGTCCACGGATGTTTCCAAAACAGCCAAAGAGGGAGGGAGTTTCGAAGGGAAAGTTCGGAAACCACCGAAACTTAACGGAACGTTGACGAAACTTTGGCAGTTCACCTAGGCACCACAAACACATCCCAAATCCACTAAAAAGTTATCCCCAAAGTGAAAAATGTGGAGACTGGAACGGCGAGGGTCCACGAATGTTTCCAAAACAGCCAAAGAGGGAGGGAGTTCCGGAGGGAAAGTTCCAAAACCACCGAAACTTAATGGAACGTTGATGAAACTTTGGCAGTTCACCTAGGCACCACAAACACATCCCAAATCCACCAAAAAGTTATCCCTAAAGTCAAAAATGTGGAAATCGGACCGACGGGGGCCACGGATGTTTCCAAAACAACCAAAGAGGGAGGGAGTTCCGAAACCACCGAAACTTAACGAAATGTAGACGAACCTTTGGCAGTTCACTTAGGCACCACAAACACATCTTAAATCCACCAAAAAGTTATCCCCAAAGTCAAAAATGTGGAAACTGGACCGGTGGGAGTCCACGGATGTTTCCAAAACAACCAAAGAGGGAGGGAGTTCTGGAGGGAAAGTTTTGAAACCATTGAAACTTAATGGAACGTTGACGAAACTTTGGCAGTTCACTTAGGCACCACAAACACATCCCAAATCCACCAAAAAGTTATCCCGAAAGTCAAAAATGTGGAAAAAAACAAATCGAGCGATCAGGGACCAAGCCAGCAGGAACAAGAAAAAAGGCAGAAAAGGGACGAGGGACTTTGTTTCTCCCTGGACTTGAATACCCCAAGTAGGGGATTTTGGTAAGGGGAATTTGATCGTTTGAAGGCACATGACCAATTTGGGCTTGGAAAATTGGGCACGCAAAACAAGACAGGAGCAAAGCAGCCTGTCGAGAGTGGAAAAAAGGGGGGTCCCTGCCTACAGCGGGGTGTGTGTGCAAAACATGCACAACATGCACCACGTGACTTGACTAATTCATTAACCAGGGAGTAAATTGCTGCACTGTAATCAAACTTTCCAAAAACTTACAATAGGTTAGAGATTGCGTTATAAGTGCATCAAACAAATAAGTCCCTCGAGACTTTCATCATGCTCAAAAATTTGCAAATAAAAAGATTATAACACATCCACTCTTATTTCTTGGAGTATCTATCATTCATTGCTAAGATGATATTTTAAGATTGTGCTATAGCAACACACAAAGATTATAGTTGGAACATAAACTTCCTTCCTTCGTTTTGCTTAACCCAAACTCTATTCCTTACTTCACTCAATAGGTTACTTGTTCAAGACATAAACAACTTTAACTAAATACCTCAGTGATGGTTATATTCACTGTTACAATTGTACTTTCTAACTCCTCCAAAGGCAAAAATTCATAGCTCACAACCAATTGGCCCAAAATTCCATGAGAATAACTAATATCTTCTCCTTACCAATATTATGAGTTATCTTGTAATCTCCAAGTAGATTCTTAACAAAAGTTCAAAGAATGATTCTAATCTTGATCTTTATTCATCAAAATATTGCCTGAGATGATCCTCTTTAATTACGTTCTCTTCCACACATTAACATCTTTTACAAAAGGTTTCATGAGGCATTAAAGATCTCGTATTCGCCTTTACTTATGCTTAGGTATTTATATATGGCAATTGGTTTTCTCATGGATTTCAGTGAACAAAAGTATTTCCAGGTCCTATATTGTTTTTCTCCGCATTCCATGCCAATATATCACCACTGGTCCTTTATTGATCCTTTTATTCCACTTGTCTCATTCCAAGCCATCTAGAAGTTAGACTAGAACCCATCTTATCTATGAGTCTTTGATATAATTTCTAGGATTTTTCAACACTCAGATGCTCCTGCACTTGATTTCTGGATCTTCCCATCCTTATGTTTTTGAGAAATAAGATTGTTCTTGAACTCCTACAGACACTGCTTTAACCAAGCTCTTAGTCTGATTAGTAACTATTAGAATAATATTTCTCTCTTTAGTTAATGGTCAATAGTTAATGTATTTAGTCTATCTACAATGATAGGTAGTTAGAAGTAGGTCATTTCTTAAATGACTACAGTACTACTACAGTACTTTGGAACTTCTATATATTGTAATTAGTTCTTGTTAATTAAAACACATTTTAACCAGTTCATTTCTGAACATGGTATTAGAGTAGGAGCTGGCCTGGGTCTGACTCCCTCACGGGAAGGCTCAGGGTTTTTGAAAAAATTGCAAGTAGTATCTTGGGCGCCAAAATTTTCATGAGGGTTTTCTGTTGGAAAATTCGTGGCTGCTCTGAAAAAAAATAAAATAAAATCGAGGGCTTTGTAAAATCATGCATTTGTTACCATGTTTTTGAGACACGAATTTTTAAAAATCGTATTCTTCTAGTCGCGTGGCTTTTTTGGTAAAATTTCGTGATTTTCGTGTCTAAGATTCGCAACTTTTGGCCGACTTCTGGCGTCACGTTTCTAATCCTAAGGCGTTGCGTTATGGCAATGGGTTTTGTGGTAGATTTTGTAACTTCTTCTAGTCACATTTCTTCTTGTTTCTGAGGACACAGGTCGCGTTTTCTCTTCTGTAAACGCGATTTTGAGCGAATTCTGTGTGCGTTTTTCTTAATGTTCTAGCCGCGCAATTTGTTCTCAGATCTTGGCCGCGCGATTTGAAGGTCGTTTTTGGCTGTATTTTTCAAAATTTCGGGATGCCATTTTTAGAGCTTTTGGGCACGATTTTTCCCTGTTTATGGTCGCATCTTGGCCATTTCTTTAAACGCGTTATGGGTGAATAAAATCCGCGATTTTGGCATCCATTTTTGGGCTCGTTTTTTGCACAAATTTCTGACGACGACTAGGGTTTCTATTCGTGGCTGTACTTCTTGCATTTCTCAGAATTTTTCTGCAATTTTCTGTTCATCAATGGCAAACTAGGGTTTTCTGAAACTCGACTAGGGTTTTGAATCCTTAGATCAAGTCGAAAAATTATTTTGATTGTAGATTCTTTCTAGGTTTTTCGAGATCTCAAATGGGTTGGTCTCCGATTTTTCTAGGTGTCTTGAAGTTCGTGCCTCGAAATATGTGCAAATGGGTGCTGACGAAATTTTCTAGGTATTCAGAATTTTTTTTGGGTTTTCAGCAACATTTTCTGGGTACTCTTCAGATTTCTGGGTTTTAATATTTTTTCCCTTTAAAAAAAACTGTACGGGTTTTCATAACTTTTTCCCTTAAAATAATTCCGGGAGGGTTTATAATTTTCTCCTCAAAAATTAAGAGTTTTTTCTTGTATACCCTAGTTAGGGTTTTTGTTGTTTGGGAGGGCTCTCTCGTATCTGGTTTTTACCATTTTTCCGAAAAAACAATGATTTGTAATCTTCGGATCTCTGGGTTTGGCTTTTTTTTTTTATCAGAAACCATACTTTGTTGCAGTCTGTTTTGGTCGCACCTGGGTTGCTAGGGCGAACATCTGCACAACTGGCTTCTTGCAGTTTGTTCTTGAGCGTCGTGCTCATCTGCAAAAGTTTCGACGGTTGTTGATTTATCCTCAAAATCATGGCAACTGTTCTTGGTGTGTCTCTGGTTTCAGGGAGGGACAACTTCGTTACCCAACGTCAGGTTGGACATTTTGTGATAATTTTTGGTCAGCAGTTCTGTAGTTTCTAGGAGGGTTTGTGGCAGACTCCTCTCAAGTGCTAGAGTCAGTGGCAGGCTCTTGTCTCTTGTTGTAGAGCTTTCTAAAGAAGGGGGCAGCCTTCTTTGTTTTTTTAGACGGTTTTTGGTACTCTTGGTCATTAACATTCTACAAATCCAGGGAGGGTCTCCGTAGTAGCAAAGTGTTCTGAAGAATTTATGACCAACCGACCTACAGATTGTTTTCTGTAGGCTAGTTGATAGATTGACCATTATGGGAGGGTGTTAGAATAATATTTCTCTCTTTAGTTAATGGTCAATAGTTAATGTATTTAGTCTGTCTACAGTGACAGGTAGTTAGAAGTAGGTCATTTCTTAACTGACTACAGTACTGCTACAGTACTTTGGAACTTCTATATATTGTAATCAGTTCTTGTTAATTAAAACACATTTTAACCAGTTCATTTATGAACAGTAACTAACCAAGGTTTCACCTTTCTAGTCTAAGTCTCAAAATCTTTCCACTATGCAACCTTAGCAGAATTGTTTTCCTCTTGAAGTTTTAACTCCTCAGTTGACTTTCTTTAAGCCATTGACTTTGGTAAGTGCTGGAAAACTAGTCTTCCTGACAATTTCCTTGGTTTTTCTCTATGCCTTTCTGCCATCAAACTAGTTTTAAACCTTAGCCAAACTACTGAATGCTTAATGGATTTTCTTGTGATGAGCTCATAGGTCCATGTGTTGAACCCGGTTTGCTCTGATACCATATGTAACACTCAATCTAATCTATAGTTTAAAAATGTAAACTAACTGCTAGTTTCAACTGAAGTGTAACTAATTAGTTTTCATGCCAGTGTTTTCTTAGCGTTTAGAATGGAAAAGATAATTTTTTTTAATCAATTACATCATATTCAATTCCTCAACTAACTTTTTAAATAGCTGAAAAGGAATCAACTAACTAATTTCATTTAACTGAAAACACAATAGAACAATAACTAACTTTTCTTTGCTTTCAAAATGTAAGAGCATTTATTGCAGCTATGGAATAAACATGCTTAATTATAACTGAAATTAAGAGGGAGAAAGAGTTACAAGGAATACAGTTTGAAGGCTCTGTAATGAGCCTTGATGATTTAGATTCAAAACTCTTCAATTTCAGCCTTAGGAATTTTGTCAAACGGTTGGCATACAATGTTTGAACTTATCCCTTGCAACTTTTGATTTAGTTTTAGCTTTCAAGGAATAGACCAAAACAAAGATCTTGGTTACTATGACCTTCTAACACTTTAGGATTTTCATTTAAAGGGAAAGGATAGACCAAAATGTCAATGTTCACACTCTTAAACCACTCTAGAATATTCCCTTCAAATCTGGCCTAAGTTTCCCTCAAGGAATTTTGTCAAACACTTCACTTGTCAACCCTTTTAGTTGTTGTTCTGAGTTTCAGTTTGCTATGGGTATGTTTTTGATGCTTGCCAATAATGTAAAATGCTTGTAAAAGATTGCAAAGACTACTAAACAAATACCTAAGATGAGATGCAGCTCTTTTTGTATTTTTCAAATGCATAAACATGAATTTCTAAGAGCAAATGTACACCTACAGCCAAGAGGTATTTTCACAAACACTTGGCATGAAAACTAATACAAAGAAATGAAAATACATATGAGAGACATTTCATCAAATAGATGTCACACAAACTCCTTATTACTCCAATATTTATTGCAAAGGTAAACTGAAAATGAGATGCATCTTACATTCACTTCTCATATGATCATAACTGAAACTAATGCATTACCAGTTGTATGATAACAGCATTACATAAGAAATTGTTTCTATGACTGTAACACTATATGAAATTGGACTCTAAATGCAATGTAATCACAATGAGGAACCTGGAGTAATTCGCAGCCAGCAAGAGATGATATAAAACTTCTTGAAATCACTGAATTTGCTCTTCTAAGTGCCATGCCATATCTTCAGGGTAAACCACAAGCCTCATCAAATTTTATCAGAATTTTTTATATGCTGCATTCTCCAAATCGCATGGCTTAGAGGGTGCCCAGCATGAAGGAAAATGATGAACTTCGACCCAGCCACAAACATGAAATGAAGTCACAAGCAAATCGTCCCTTGGCTGCAAAAACTCGTCCTTCCCTAAGTCTGGAATTTCTCAACAAATCTGCAACTTGTTCTTTAAAATCGACTTGCTCAAATTATGCAAGTCAAATCTCCAAATCGATTACCAATGATGCTGATAATTTTCTTCAATAAAATCTGAATATTGATCTTCAATGTGCTCTCCAATTGATTCCTACCAAAATTGGCTAAAGGCCATTAATTTTGCCAATGAAGTCTCAATTGAGAAGTTTGAAGTATCTCTTCCACAATTCCAAACTAGGGTTGATATGTCACAACCGAAATTGGAAGTAACCGGCTAGGTTTGGTCTTTCACAAATGAAGACTGGAAATCAACAAGCTAAGCATTCAGCTTCAACAATACCTCCAAAATAAACATCCACGTTTAGTGGAGATCTAAGATCCACAAATTATGGAAGTCAATTAGACATCCTTAATTAGTGGGATTTGACAATGCATGATTTGTGGGATATGGAGTTAACTTGGAAAGGGGCATCAAGTTAACTCCAATTACATTTAATGTCCTCTTGAGTTGACTTGGAATGAGGCGTCAAGTCAACATTAAGTATCATAAATGCCATTTGGAGGGTAGGACGTCCTTCTTGGTGCCTCTACAACTCACCATTAGTCAACAGTGTTTCTATCTATTCGTTGACTTCTTTAGCTTTGGGGGAGTTAATGCTCTGCAAAATGATGACGTGGCGCTTGAGCATTACTTCGCCTGTCGTAAGATGATGCTGGAAGTCTATACACTGTGTAGCTGTCTCATCGAACTTGGTTGACAATGTTGCCACCTTGGCCAACTTGCAACCATTTGGATCATCAAGGAAGGTGCTGCGGATGACATTTTTGAACTGATTTTGTACAGTAACCATCTTAATGTATTCTCCTCCCTTGCGCTGATATTCTATGCGAGGAAAGGATATTACCAATGTTTTTGCGAAGCTGATAATATTGGCGACCACCCGTCGATAGTCAATCAATTCTACTGAATGGGTGTCATAGGCTTTCACCTTGTATGCTAGCTGTTCTTTCCAAGCAAAGAGATGTTGCTTGTTTTCCTCTGAGTAGACTAATTGATATGCTAATTGCAAGTCTGCAATTGTGATTTCATCTTCTGGCCTTTTCTCTGCAATTCTTTGCTTTGATTGCTGAATCTCTACACGAAGTCCATGTGCTCTATCCTGTAATTGGTAAAGATTTGCCAGTATGCATCGCCCTTTGAGAACAAACTCCTCCACTTGATTTCTCAAGTGTTTTCCGTATGTTATCAACTGTTGATGATTTTGCTTTGCGGGAAGATCCAATAATTCTGGTGGTAAGGCCAAGACATTCGGGGTGCCATGCATCAAGTTGGAGATGTACGGCCTCAATTGTTGGTTCTCAGCCTTCAAGGCTGCTTTGTCTTTTCCATCCTTGGCCATCCTTTCTTGTGTGCTCACTGAGGCGATTCCGAGAAGGTCTGCCTCCACCTGTCGTGTGGTCTTTCTGAGGTTAAGTTTAGACAATGTGAAGTCTTCCACTTGTACCTCATGTATGCTTTTATCTTCTGGTGGGGCAACAGTCTCTATGATGAGTTCATAACCTGCATTCCTTTTCATGTGAACTTGCTTCTTCAACTTTTTTGCCAGCATGTCTTGTGGGACATGGTTGAATTCAGTGAAGTCAAGTTCATAGGAGGGTCTTTCCCTCTTCCTGCCTAGGAAACCCTCAAGCCAAATAGAATCTCGGCTAGCTTCACTAGAAGGAGGAATATGGGGCCTTTGAATGCTCGATGTGTGAGACTATGCTGGAGTGACATCTCTCGGTGGCGAGTCTAAGTCGATGGGGACTTGCAACTGCTGCGATGGTGGTGATGTAGGCGATTCTGTTTCTATTATAGGCACCGTTTCTGCTGCTGCTTCTTTTTGTTGTTGGCTCTGGGGCAACTACTGCTTCTTCAACAACTATTTCTATTACTGGCTCTGAGGCAGCAATACCCATGACTATTTCGGGACTGTGTGTGGCTGTCTCCACATGTCCCCTGTGTTCTTGGCCTTGTATGCTTCGACATCCTCATCCCTTGGGGAGGATTGCACCATTGCTTTTGCCTCGACTTCTTTTTTGACGTGGAAGGTGGTGTAGATTGAACCTGTGGTGGCTTTGTTCTGGGAGGGACCACTTTCTTTGTATCCTTGCTGTCGAGATAGAGTTGGCTATTGCTGACCACTCTACTCGTCCTCTCCTCTATAGATGGGTTATCCTTTGCGTACCAATCCACTTTTGGGAGTGGTTGTGAGTCAACTGAATCTACGAAGAATGAGGGGAGAATGACTTCCCCTTCATCGTCAGATAAGTCCTCGATGTCTTGTGACATAAAGTCAGCAATTTGTGAGAGCCTGAACCTACTATAGTTCCTTCTTCGCACTTCATACTCATCGTCACAATTGACCCAATAATCTTCCATAGAAGATTCATGTGATGAGTGTTGCTCAAGATGTGCCGCATAGAGACCTCGAGGATCATATGACCTCCTTTCAATGAGGTATTTGAGATTATGCCTCACTGTTTCCTGGCTCATCAATTTGGCATCTGCTACCAACCTGCATCTATAGAGTCCCATCTCAACGGGAAAGTTCACAACTGTCTTCTTTTATAAGCGCAAGTGAATGTGAACTTCGGATAACTGCCCTAGGAATTCCATGAAGACTACCCTATCTGAAGGGTATCGTGGCAACATGGCAGGGTAACCAATGTAGCCATACACGCGTATGTAGGAGAATGTAGGGAATTGGATAAACCAATCCACCTGATCTGGCATTGCCTCTCTGGCTGTTTGTGAAATACGTACGTGCATCTCATGGTTTAGATCTCGTACGGTGTGCATGACGAAGTGATAGCTTGTTCTTTTGAAGTGTCTCTCTGCTTGAGTAAACTCAAGATGTGTAAAGTGCTCATGAACCTTCTGCACACCTAAGGTTCCCACATTGTTTAATATCCTGAACTCGCCTTGGAAGGCGATTAGGTATACCAGGTAAGAACACATGTGAAACCTATGAGCTTCTAGAAACCTGGTAATCTGTTGATGGAGTGTATTACTGATTAGAGTGGCCCAGTTGTAATGTTCCCTCTTGCTGATGATTTTTGCAATGAAATAATACATCCACGACTGGAATTGATTGCCATCCTCCTATCCAGTGATTTTGTTGAGTAGAGTGATTAGCACTGCATACTCATCTTTGCATTCTCCTCATCCAAGCAACTTAGGCAAGTTAGCCTTTTTCACTTTCAGCCATTTTTCTGTCATTATTCCTTGGTACTTGCTCTTGGCTGCCTCAAATGTCTTCTCGCATTCTGTCACTGATATGACCTTGCTGGTAGGACATGGTGGAATATCAAAACACTTTTCTATATCCTTGGGCTTTAGATTGCAGATTATCCTCCCATCAATTGATTTGATTTCTCTCGTGGTAGGATTGTAATGCTTAATAGAAGCAATTACAAGTTCTACACTTTGTAATGTGATGGGGATGGACGTAGCTTGAAGCAATCCAGACTCTTCTATGTTCTGCAACGTGATTTGATTTATGCCCTCCAAGTCTTCTAGATCAACCACTGGGCTTACTTGATGCAAGTTCATGTTAGTCGTTTTCAAGTAATCATGGTACAAGGCCATCTTGGTCTTTTATTGTATCTAAGAGTACTATATCCTGAATAACTTAAAGATTGACTGCGCACTTGACCCTATTTTGACAATTTTCAAAAACGCCTGAAAATCACCCTGCTGAGAAGTATTTTTTCTGGAAAAAATCTGGCACATGGGTTTTCTTCGTGCTTCAATGGTGAACAAACCCAGTTCCTTAGAATTTTGATTTTGAAACTTTTTCAGAAAAACCCCCAAAAATAGGGGCAGCAAGTTTGTTGATTCTGGAAAATCTGACAAGATGGGTTTTACTGGAAAATTATTCTGAATTTGCCTAGTTGCTCAGATCTGTGGTAGCCTGCTTATTTGTGTGACATGCAAGAATACCTAAGACAAGAAAAGAGGAAGTAGACAGAAGATGGATTGGAAGTTTTTAATTTGACTCCCTGAGAAAATCTGTCTCTGAATCCATCCGCTGATTAGAAAACTTCTTCTGCCTGTAATCTTCAAGAAATATCGAAGAATGGTCAAAAACCTTGGTCAGATCCAAAAATGGCGTCCTTGAGGGCTTATTGCTGTTCTTGATCATCAACCTGAAAAGAAATAATGAAGTGGGATGCCTAGATCTTCTTTATATAGACTTAAGCTTGAAACCCTTAAGTTTGGGAGCCTAACTCATGATCAAAAGCTGATTTGGCTTGATCTGAAGTTCAAAAAGGTGATTTCCGCTGATTGTGGAGTGACTTAGCCAAGTTTTCCTCAAAATATCTTAACTTTAAGTCAACAAACTTGCCTTTGACCTCTTTAGGCGTCCCTTTTGAGCTTTGAGTGCTTTTTTATCATTTTTCTCTGTTGAATGACCTCTGTTTGATCTTTGCTCTAGATTGACTAGATGATGCTGAGAGGTTGGTAACAGATTCACTGAGAAGCTGGATCCAAGTTGAAAAGATGTGCCTGGGAGGCATTAGGCCAGAAAGCTGAGTTTGTGGCCCTAAAAAGAAGGGCGCCTTTCTCAAGAAAGGGCACTTTCTTCCTTAGTCATTTTTAATGTCTGTTCTTTCAATCTCTTTATTTTGACCTCCTGTGCTTTGATTCGGAATCCCCGTTGATCGGTGAATCAGATGTTCTCACTTGATGTCTCATCAGGTAACCAGCTTTGCTCAGAGGATGACTGGAGTTTCAGTTTACAAAAGCCAGTTAAGGGTCATTTAATGCAAGGGCACCCCTCATTGAAAAAGGCGCTTTTGCTTTCTTGCACAGTGATTTTCATCCTGAAAGATGCTCCAATTTGATCCATGTTTTCTGGTGATTGACTTGTCAAATGCTTGTGCTTGCAGTTACATTGTCAAGATTGACCTAGACTAAGAAAACTGTCTTGGGAGGCCTTCTGACATCTGATAGCATCTGGAGGTTCAAAAAGGAGGGCGCCTTTCCTTGGAAAGGGTGCCTTTTCCATCTTGATCATCATTTCGACAGCCATTTCTGATGTCTTCGTGAACTACCTCTTTTTACTTTGCTGACAACCGCCGGTGATCACTTCGTCAGATGATCTTGTTGATTGTTTCGTTGTCGAGTCAAAAGAAGAACGCTGAGGATGACTGCCTTGGATGATTCAACAGGCTGTATCTAACCCTTGAGAATCAAGGGCGCCCCTCTCTAAAACAGGCTCTTTTTGCATCATGAACTGATTCCTCCTTTGTAACATTTCTAGAGTTAGTCAAATTTTGACCTTTTTCAGTTTCAGAAATCTCCTTCATCGAAGATCACCGTTTTGGACCTTTTTCGCCATGGTTGCATCATTGAAGCTTAGCTTTCAACACCCGGTACTGGCCAATCCGCCATTAATGGCTGTGGAGCTCCTAACTTTGTTCCTGAAAAACAGAAATAGACCCACCAGAGTAAAACATGTCTTTTGATGATTCTAACTTGACCAATGTGATTGTGAAGTCATTTAATCCTATCAAAATCATTTTCAATCATTTCTGGGAAGGTCCTATTTCTGGGGGTTTCCCTGCCTGATTTTCAAATTTTTCAGAATTTTGCACATGTGTTCTTTGATAGAAACCCACAAAGACCCTATGTTTGGTTTTACCTAAAATAGACTTCTGACAACATTTTAACATGATTTAGCTCAATTTATATAGAATGCCAAAAATTTATTTTGGGTACAACACAACGTCGAGGAGTTCCTTTTCAGTTTTAATCCTGCTCTTCAATGAAACTGTCAGCTAGTCTACTGGATACATCAATCAATCAGAATCAGTGATCGAACATAGCCTTCAGTGACATTTGCAAATGAAAATTCTTAAAAAGTTTCTAAGTCTGGAGAGTTGGCACCCATGTCAAACTTTGACTTTTGAATTAAAGTTACTTGGCCGCCCTATAATGGAGAAGTTTGTTAACTCAACTTAAAATTTATATTAAATCTCCAGTTTAACTTATGAGTTGACTTTAACTTAATTTTTGCATGCACGTGGAGAATAATTGAAGTGCATACTAGGTGCCGGTCACTTTAAGTGAAGTCTTCAGTTTTGTTAACTAAATGAGGCCCAATGAAAAGGTGGTGCCCAATTTAGGGCTTATATTTCATCCAATTAATTGATAATGGGGTCCAATAAGATTACGGCGTCCCAATTTAGAGATTTGCATGCAAAGCTGATGCCTTAATTCATTAACTTTATTTATTAAGGCATTTGGGCGTCCACTATTCTCATCACAGGTGGAAGCAAAACACATATTTTCTCGTGCAAGCAAGATCTGAAGGCGCTACAGGTGACATTTTTTAGTGTTCTTCACAGTGCTTGGTCCAGATTGTTCAGAGGATTTATTTTCCAGATTTCATTCAACTACATGCATTTCAGACTTCATCAAATTTGATTCAAGGCATAGGTGTCATTTTTAGAGGCAGAATATAACTTCTATTTTCTATCTCTAAAATTCTTCTAACCTTGTCTTAGGTTTTCTCTCGCATGTCAAAGTAATCGACATCTTTTTTAGAATATGGTCATCTGGGTTCTAAGTCACTAGGTTCAAATTCGACAACATTGAAATTTGAATGAAATTCGACAAGGAAAAAATTCGAAAAGTATAAAATTCAAATTAAACTCGACTTATGTAATTTTTTAATTTTTTTTTATTAATATAAGTAATATCTTCATACAATTGCCTAAATAGTTTAACATTGATAAATAGATTTGAATCATTACAAAAAGATGACACATTTATAAAATATAAACCATAAGAACATGTGAAATTACAATTGCGAAGATGTTCTTTTGTCAAAAAGGTACAATAACAATAAAGACTTCAGAACTTCAAAAAAGCTCCAAGTCATCAAGAGCACTTGGCTGAGATGCTAAATCATCATCATCTGTGTCACTACTCAATTCATCATTTGCAAAGTCAGGCTCATCTGCAACTGGTGCTGCTATGTCTTAAAGAATTTGTTGTGACCTCTGTGTCACTACTCAATTCATCATCTGCAAAGTCAGGCTCATCTGCAACTGGTGCTGCTATGTCTTCAAGAATTTGTTGTGAGGAAGAGTCCTTTGCTGATTTGTTCATGAGCAATTTTAAATTGCTGTGAACATAGACAAGATCTCCCAACTTTCCAAACAACAATTTAGTCCTCTTTTTGGAACGGATGTGGTCAAAGCAACTCCAGTTCCTCTCACAAGCTGATGAACTTGCTCCCTGACTCAAAACTTGAATAGCAAACCTTTGTAGCTTAGGAGTTTGTGCTCCATAGGTCATCCACCATGTATACCCAGGTACATGTGCTGTGTCATATTTGGCTGCTGACATTCCAAACATCCCTTCTCCTCTCTTGTATACCCAAAATTGACTTCTTATTAGTGCTGCAATTGTTTGATTTGATTCATATTTTTCAACAGCTTCTAAAAGCCCTGCCATAATTTCAGTATCACCTTCTCTATCAATAGAAAATAATTTAGGCTCCAAAAAGCAAGCTACTGCATGTAAAGGTGTGTGCATCATTTTCCATCTGCAATCAACTACCTCCCATATCTGCATATATTCTGCTTCTACATTATTGAGTGCCTTTTGAATAGCTTCCTTACAACGGTCCATGCTTTCATAAAGCATGCCAAGGCAAGGAGTATCACCATCAACCATACGAAGCACGTCAACAATTGGTTCACATATAAGCAAAACCTTTGCTGCACTTTCCCAGAAATTGCTATTCAAAATGATTTGCTCTATGTTCTTCCCCTTAGGACCTTTAGAAAGCACTGAACGTTCCCACTCATTAGAACAAATAACAGACCTCAAAGCTGCTTTTTCTTCAACCACTCTTTTCAAAGTGATATAAAATGAAGCAAATCTTGTTTCACAAGGCCTCAACAACTCTCTAGATGCATGTTGCCTATAAAGACTCAATGTGAGACGATTCCTTATGAAATTTGCAATTGCTCTCCCTCTGTGAATAGCTTCATGTACCCATGGGAATTTAGCCAAGTCATGAAGCAACAAATCAAGACAATGGGCTGCACATGGGCTCCAATATATTTGTGGGTACTTCTCTGCAATCAGCTTTCCAGCTCCCACACAATTTGCTGCACTATCAGTTACCACTTGAACCACATTTTCCACCCCTACTTCAAGAATGGCTTCCTCTAATATTTGAAAAATGTACTCAGAAGTTTTCTTGTGGTTCATGGTGTCAATCACTTTTAAGAACACAACACCCTCAGGACAAGCCACCAAAATATTAATCAATGGTCTTTGACATATATCTGACCACCCATCACTCAATATAGTGCAACCTGTTTTCCTCCAAGAGGCTTTGACAGCAACTAATTTCTCAGTCACTCTATCTTTTGACCTCTGCAAAAGAGTTGTCCTGATAGCCTCTGAACCTGGGGGAGTGTACCCTTTGCCAAACTCTGCAATTTTGTGAACAGCATTACGAAAATGTGGACTTCTCGCAACATTGAATGGAATAGCACTTGTGTAAAACAAATCAGCTACTGCATCATCCACGTCCTGTTTCTCTGCTGGTTTCCAAAAGCTTTTCAATGTTCCACTCTCTTTCGATCCCCTCACCGGTTTGGATAAACCAGAAGAGGAAGACATAATAGATGCTGATAATCTAGATTGAGACATATCCTCTTCAATTCTCTGTTTTTTTTGTGCTTTCTTCATCTTTCCTACAATTGAAGAGGATTGTTCTTTCTCCAAAGCAGCTCTCATTTCTGGGGTAACATTAGGACATGCTGTAACACCTCCTCCTGTGCCATTTGTAATACCAAGTAAATGGTCCATTGCCCTTGTCAAACCGCCATAAAAAGGTTTCTCACACTTGTTGCATATGAGTTCAGTACCATTGCGAGTGATATATTTCCATGCCTCTGCGGTTGATTTCTGGGGAGCCATAAGCTATACGTTTGAAAGACAAAATATATAATGTTACAAATTTAAAATACATCTAAATAATTAATAAACATATTTCCTAAATCTGTATTATAAATAATTTAAAATACATTATAAATCTGTATTACATAATGTAAATATATTTATATTATTTATAAATCTGTATTATAAAAATACAGATTTATTTATAAATCTGTATTATATAATACAGATTTATAAATAATATAAACAAATTTATAACACACTAAATAAAACAAAAACATAAATAATTATCCTTTTTTCCATAAAATAAAAGACAAACAGATTTATAGAATATAATATAAGTATATTTCCATTAAATAACACATTATAAATCTGTATTATTTAATGTAAATATATTTATATGAAATTATAAATATATTTAAATTATATAATACAGATTTATAAAAGAAATGATAAAATTATTAAAATACATATAAATTTATAATATTTTTATATAAATATACTCACATAAAATTATATAGATTTATAATATAAATAATAAAATACATAGACTTATATGTATTTTATTATTTATATTATAAAACTGTATTATTTAATATAAATATAAAAATAATAAAATATATTATATAAAGCTAAAAACATTATAACAAACAAACAAAACTCACAAAAAAAATCATTATAATTTATAAACCTAAACTCGTAAGAAAAAAAAAACGCAGAAAAAAACATGAAACCTACCTCAAAATGGGCAACAGTGGAGGAAACAGTGTGCTTGCAGGATGGGCGACGGCGGAGGAAACATGATGTTTGCAGTCTGCAGAGACATGGCTTTTGCAGGAGCCAAGTGTAGAGGACGGAGGAGTGTCGCACGTCGAAGAGGGCAAATACCAACAAATCGAGGCGCCGAAATACCTGTCACAGACGCCTTCAACTATCTTTCAATCGCCTTTCAGTCAAACGTTTTTGGTCGCCTTCGCTTTCCTTGTGCGTCGCTTTCAAATTTCTTGTGCTTCAAACCCGGGATTAGCTGCCGTTTTATTAAAAAAATATCTAAAACCCTAAATCGCTATGCAAAAAACCTAAAAGCGTTTTTAAAAAAGTCGTATTTTAATGAAAAATATCTTAGTTTTTTCCATACAGTCGAATCAGACAAATTTAATCGAATTTAATCTAAAAGTTTGAAATTCGCCTAAAATCGAATTTCAACTTTCAAATACGTCGAATACGGTGACACAGTCTGGGTTCACTCAGCATAGCGTAAGAAGCAAAACCCATGCTCTAGAATTTTTCGTGAAATTTGCCCCACTACATTCATTTTTGAAGGACTGTGTTTTTTTTCAAAGATTCTTTTGCATGTGGGCCTAAAAGTCAACATTTTGAAAAATGGAGAATCCGGGCGTGTTTAGCTCATTGGTGCCTACAAAACCCATGTGCCAGTTTTTCTCAAGAAAAATTGTCCCCAGAGCCCCTACAACCTCTGTAGTGACAACGAAAGATCTCAAAGAAAGGTTGCTCAAAGGTGGCTAAAAGAACAAAAACCAACTTGCCAAATAAGGTTGGGCGTGGAGAGTTGAAGGACGAGATTGCTATTTTGATTACTTTGCTCAACCGGGTTATGGGTCAAGAAGAAGCTCATATTTTCTGATAGTGGATGTTCTATGTCATCAATCAAATTATCAACAATAAGGAACACTTTGACTGGGCTATGTTGATCACTGAGGTTCTTCACCAACAAATCACAGGATTCCTTAAAATCCACGAGTTTCACATGGTTTCTTATTTGGTCTACTTAATTGCATTCCAAGGCAATTTTAGAACTTTGAAGACTAATGGAATGCTTGGTGTTTAGCAAGTACACGAATACTTCCCACAATTGGAGTCTGAATAGGATTTCAAATAGGTGAATGATCACTTCCTGATGAAGACAGTCAAAGACCTTGATAATGAGATGCACATCAGAATTTCACCAGAGGCAAAATCAGCAATGGAGAGTTGGGCAGATTGGTTCGTTCAGTTTCCCACTTTCACCTATATTCGAGTGTATGGTTACACCAGAGAGCCTCTAATGCTACTTAGATACCCGTCAGATAAGGTCTTGTTCATGGAGTTCTTGAGACAGGTGCACGAGGTTAGTACTTTTCTTCACAATCGACACAAGCAAGAATTCACATTTCCATGTGGATTAGGCATATACAAGGGTAGAACAGCGATCGATTGCAAGTTGATGACCAACGAGTTGTCGAAACTCCATCTCAAATATCTCAGCGAGAAGCGCTCCTATGATCCTTTGGGTCACTATGCAGCACAGTTGGAGTGAAGTCATTCACACAGGCCGACACTTGAGGACTTTTGGGTGAATTGCGAAGATGAATTTAAAGTGTGCCGGCGTCACTATTGAAGACTTACTCTTCCTCATCTTACTGATTTTCTATCAAAAGACATTGAAGGTTTGTCAGATGATGACAGAGAGGTGTTACTTAGCACATTCATCAAGGATCAAGTTGCTCACCAACCGCTTTGTCAACTGGATTGGTATGCCAGGGAGAGTACTTCAATTGAGGACATGTCGAGAGGAGTTGTCGAGACTAGCATGCATTTCTTGGATAACAAAAGGAGGCGAAAGGCAGTTTCAGTTATAGAGCCGCTAGTGGTGTTTTCTTCACTGCCTTCTACATCATGGTCAAAACCCAAAGAAGCAAAGGTGCAATCTGCCTGAAGGTGTCAGAGTTAGTGGAAGAACAAGGAAAGGAAATGGAAATCAAAAAGAGAAAGCATCGAAAGTTCCAGTAGAGACAATGGTACAAGCTGAAGCCAATTCTTCATCTCCTAGTTCACCATTTTCTCCTTAGTCACCTCCCATTGAGATTGATATTGTCTTAGAGCTAGAATTGCTAGTTTGTGAAATTTCAATGCCAGTCAATCCACTAGAAATCAACATAGTTGAAGTAGTTTCGCCTAGAGAAGCTAGCAGTGATCAATCATGTTGGCTTGAGAGGAATTTCGGAAGAAGGCAAAAGCCTTCCTATCAGCTTGATCTATCTGAGTTTGATAGTCCCTATCAGGATAAGTCAAATAAGAAGATTAAGAAGCAAGTGCACATAGAGAAGACTCTTGAGGCAAAGATCGTTGTTGAGGTTGCTACACCACCGGAAGGGAAGAGTTTGGATGAAGTTGGAGTTGGTGATTTCACCTTCGTCTAAGCTAATCTTGGCAGGAGCACTCAACATGTGGATGTGAGCCTCTTTAAGGTTGCTGCAAGTAATCTTGAAGAGCGTGTCATGAAGGACAGAGAAGACAAGGTTGAGAATAAGCAGCTGCGCCAATACATCTCGGATCTTCTTCATCGAACCTCAAGCAAGGCGACTATTCTTCCATAGCTTCAAGAAAGTCCTGCAGATCAACAAAAGCTGGGTTGGTTAGTGAATCATGGAAAGTTCTTGGAGGACTAGATCGAGAATTTCATTATTGCAGGAAGATACCTTCTCATAGAGATGTATCAATTGAGGTACGTAGCACATGATCTTCATTAGGGAATCCAACGGCTTGAATTGTCTATGTTAGAGTGCAAACCGAAGGATTTCATTCTCATTTCTCAGTTGGCCGTTGCATACAGCGCTGTAAAAGAAAGCTTTTGGCTTGGAGAGAACAACACCTCTTCAAAGTGGAAACATATGAGAGAATCTCTACAAGGTTGGCTGCAATCAAAGAGGATGTTGTCAGTGCTCTCAAACTCATCAGTGGGTTCATCACTTAGATCTTGTGTCATTATCTTCATGAGAATGGTACCTATACTGATCTTGAGACTGAGTAGACTGAGTTCCAAAATTTGTTTCATGATGGTCTTGATGGTGATCCTATGGCATCCAAGTTGAATCACTTCTCAGTGATGTCAACTAACTTCAACAAGGTAGTTGAAGAGGTCAAAGTGTAACGACCCAATTCTGCATAAATTAAAAACTTTCTAATTCTCGCTTAAACATGTAAGAGTAACATATAACAAAGATATTACAATAAATTTCTTCCTTTCTTTATTGATAAACACGTACAAGTTACAATATGTTTCTTTATGAATATCATTTTCATTACAAATATAAATCAGAGTTTAAAAAGTAATACAATTACATACATAGCTCATAAGCTTTTGCACAAATAGAAGTAAGAAGGTCCAGGCGTCCTTCCTTTCAAATCTTGGTACATTGGCCGCTTGCTGTGGAGGAGAAACATCACTCGGGCGCTTTTCCGCCAACCACGGACTTATAATGCGGTCCCTTGCACGATCATTTTGCAATGAACGGCCCTCCTTTCAAAGAAGAGATTGGTAGGGTATCTTTTAACGATTACCAACTGAGCATAGTGCTGTGTCCTACACAACTAGTACCTTGCTATTTCACAATCACGAACTAGTACTCGGATCACAATGAACTGACAGTGTAGTCTCAACTATCTCACATCTAGGTGGATGTCATACCTTTCACTACTTTGGCCAAAGTATTCTCATTCAGTACTTCGACTCAGTATGAATGAAGGTTATCTATCATAAACACTACTCAGGGCCGATTTGACTCAAGACTTCGTTACTCTACGCATAGGTTTGTCCTTCAATGGGTTTAGTTTACCCCAGACTTCCTACCTCAAGCAGTTTACTGGAAATGAGTCTTTATGCAAGTGTTTACTATCCTATCTCCTGTTTCTGGAAATCTTTATCCTAGGAGCGAAGCTTCCTAATGTTAACCTAATAACACAAGCTAGGATTATACTTTGTATTGACATCATTTCGTTCCTAGAAAATAATACATAATCTACGTACTCTCCATATACGGAGATCATACAAGTTTGATACTCCAAACAATTGCATAACCGTTTAATACTACCAATCAATCATCACACACAAGAGATAGTCTTGTAGTACAATGCATATAATCAAATTGAATCCTTTCTTTTCAAAACCCCAATTTCCTACTAAATCTTTTTAACTCAATTGAATATAAAGAAATGTATCAAGCTATCTTCTTTAGCTACATTGTCATTTCCTAACCTTTACCCTTGCATAAAATGAAGTCCCTTAAATCATTATGCAATTAAAAGATTATTAAACAACAAATAAATACTAGGAATAATTCATTTACTTTACCTCATTACAATCAACATTTCCAAAAACAGTAAAGAAGACAGTTTTAAGCTAAATTCTTTAATCAAGAAAACATGCCTGTATAAACTCTTTTCCAATGTTCCTCTTATCAGCAGTCTTCTGTTGTTGACCACAGCAAACAGTTTCCTAACTCAGAAAATTCTCCACTTAAAGAACGCTATTGTTTTCTCACAGTAATCTATGAAATACAACTGAGAAATACTCAATTCTCCTCTCACTGAAAACACTTGAAAAAGAATAATAACATAGACTCACAATACTGGCTCTCAAATTGCAGTGTATAAGCTCTCTAAAAACGTCACAAATGAGAAAGCACAAGAATGTCTTCGAATGAAGAATTGTGAACTATTTATAGGCCGGATTAAAAATAGTTTCCCCATTTCTGGGCATGTAAATTGACAGATTACCATGTTTACTAAGTCAAAATGTCACTTGTCATTCTTGCAAACTCTCAGTCATGTTTTTCCAAGATGATTCGACCTCTTAGGAGCCAGCAATTCGAAGAATACTTCAACTTTGCAATAAAAACGCCACCTACAGCCACGTTTTGCTGCCAGGCGTATAAACCTTTCATGATATTATTGCTGCATTCTAAGTCAAACTTCAAATCGATACAACACAGAGGTTTATTGCTATTTTTCTGGTTTTGAGCTTTGAAAACGTCTTCCTTCATTTCCAGCTACGCAGGAACTTCCGCCATTTCATGGGAAAGTTCATTTTTATTTTCCATTTGTTTTTTTGTAAAGTTCGAACTTTTCAAATATTCCCCTAAATAAGTTCGCTACTTTTTCAAATGTATTTTGAGATGTTAAATCTTTCATATGGCTTCCTTTTAACACTTAAAATATAAAATGCGAATTTCATTCTTCCATTTATAATACTTATTCTTTAAAACATTAGAAAATATTTTCCTTTATTTTAAATTTTAATTATATATATTGTATATTTTATAAACATATGTATTTTATTAAATATTAATATATATTTATATATAAACGTATTTATCTATAAGAATATATTAATTTTATTATTATCACATATAATTTATAAAATATATAAATATATAATTATTTACACATTCTTTATATATTGATGTATATATTAATAATCATTTAATTAATATATATATATTTTCATATAAAGATATACGTAAATCTCCTAGGCAATATTAAATAATATAATTAATATCACTATTCACAGGCAATAGATATCATGGGTATGTATATATATACGTATATCACAATACGTAGTGTACACGTAAATGTATGTATACCATGTTGACATGTACATATGGGCATATCCGTCTGCCGAACATACATATGTGTTGACATGTATATACATATGGATATGTGTATATTATATACGTATTTACATACTCACTTGACCTATTAACATATATCCATTTACGTTTTCCACAGTAAGTCAGACAAATGAGTAATCATCACTTTCAAAGCATAAAGAAATAAACATAACTCCTAAAGCCTAAGGATGACTTATCTAGATCATTCATAACTGACATGGTTTCTTAGAGCCTATACTGACGTGTGTGTATGCTCAATTTGGTAATTGTTACTGTTTACCCGACCAAGTTCCTCCCCGAATGATGTCTCTCCTCTGTTCAGAGGAACAGTCTTCATACCTGCACATCATGACATGACATCGGCAGTCATATGCTCATAACAAGGTAAAAACATTTCACAAGTTAGAATAACATTATTCCATAATTGTTTGCAACATTTAATCAAGACTAAATCATTTAGAAGTAACAATCAAATGAAACCATCATTTAAACAAGGCTCATTCATTTAATAACGAGATCAACCATGTTTTATTCATCATCAAGATTCGAACATTACAATCAATTGCCCTATACAATAGTAGCTATAAAATCGGGATGTAACACAAAGAGTGCCAGAGAATGATCAAGGATGGAGAGAGGGTGTTAAGCAGGCAGTCTATCATCTTGGATAGTATTAGAGTGCCTGAGGATGAGACAATTAATGAATTCTTGGAGGAGATGATGGCGCATGACGATCGACAGTAGACAAATAGTTGGATCCTACTGAATTCCTGAGGATAGAGTCAGAAGCAGTAGTCAACTCAACATCATTCTTGAGTTCTAATTGCTGGTTACATGCATGTTTATCTCATCTTCGGGGATATCTTTGGAGGAGGTCGAACTTTCAGTTAGGATCCAGTTAACTGATGTTAGTTATCAGTTGACTCTCATCTCAATAAGGACTTGCGTGTTGCAAGGTCCATTTCATTTTGTATTAGTTTAGTTAACTGATATTGTTTTTCCAATTAACTGTTAGGTTGCATACAGTTATACTTAGAGAATAAACTCTTGCATGCTTGCAAGACTGAGTGTAAAATCAAGGAGATTTTAGGGTTCCCTACTCCTTGAAGTTCTATAAATAAGAGCACCCTTGCTCATTTGTATTTCAACTTTTGTTGTGATAATAAATTGCTGAGCCATCTTGCCGTGCAATATTGTTATTCTATATCTGTTCACTTAGTTAAATATAAAGCTGGTTTGATCATTCATTGTGTGCGTGTCTCATTATGCAATTTGCTATCCTAGATTTATTCTTGTCGTGATTAATAAGCTTGTTTCATATCTACACCTCAGATAGGAGTCCCTCCTCCTTGGGAATTTAGAAATAAAGTTTATCGTGTGATTTTATTAATAATCTTTCTTTCATATCTACACCTTGGATAGGAGTCCCTCCTCCTTGGGAATTTAGAAATAGAGATTGTCATTTATTGTTTGTTTCTAGTAAGTTACTTTCAGCCTACACTTCGGATAGGTGTCCTGCCTCCTTAGGAATCCTAAGAACTAACTTACCGTTTGATGTTGTTTCCAATAACCTTGATTTCAGCCTACACCTCGGATAGGTGTCCCGCCTCCTTGGGAATCTGTTGACGTGGTTTTTGAGACCGCACCAACACAGAATAAAGTTTCCCAACGAATACCCTATCCTCTCTTGAACAAAGTATTCAGCATGCTAAGATTGCGAGTAAGATCATGCTTTCAACTCCAAGGTTCTTTAAGTGCGAATAGACTCACTTGGCTCAATGTGATATTGCTGGTATTTCAAGGGGACTTACACAATTGTTCGACGGCTAACAACAGACAGTAGACTAAGGGCTTTCGTGTAATTCAATGATTTGGCAGGTGAGCACAAGTTTCCTAATCCTAACCGGAAATGAACTGAATTTAAAGGGTGTAGGGCCTAAGAAGTTTATGTTCTACTCTAAGGCGTGGGATATGGCGATCAATTCTCACAAGCTTCAACCAAGCTCCGTTTTGCCTCACTTCGGACAGCCTCCGCACTGGTGCAATCTTCAGAGGAGTGACTTAAGATGTTCAGATCACGATTTAGCATGAAGACACCATCACAACGATGCATGCCAACATATAAACCATAATCGAAGTTAAGTTTCACAAAGTTCCAGTTGACCACGCAAGGCGAACCCACCGTCAGCGAGCCCGCTAGTGGTATGGACAAGCGAAGTCTTGTTCAAATCGAGCACCACATTCCACAATTGCTAAGTATTTGCATGAAATGAAATCTACTTTATTTTAAGCTACTTCAAGATACTACGTGAATTGGAAGGACAAAGAAGCCTCAACAACTATTCACAACAAAGAAGAATTCACCATCAATGAAAATTATTTTATTATGAAAGCATACATGACAACTTCTTACAAAGTATTCAAAGGGAAGACTTTCCTTCCTTTTCAATCTAAACTACTATGCTAAGATATTACAACTAAAATACCTCCGCTCTACTCTCTAGTCTGATGTCTAAACTCTACTTCTAATGAGATTACAAATGAGGGGGACTCCCCCTTTATATAGCTAGCCCAGTCCAAAAGACGGCTAGGGTTACAATCAGCTGGATGGCCCAGATTGTGCCACCTCAGCCCTAAACAAGATCTGCCCTAAAAACCGCCACAAAGGAGGGGTAATAAATGAGCCATAATGTCCATTATTCCTTCTAGAAGATTCCATTTGTAGACGTGTTCACACTATTCTTGATCTTCTTTCTTGGCGTTGTTCTTTGACTTCTTCCACTGGAGGGTCTTCATCTTTGTCACTTAAGTTATACTAGGTCTCAACACTTAGCCATTTTCTTGCAACTTTCTCTTCCTTCATGTGAAACTTATAACTTTATCTTCCTCCGAAGGTTGTAATATCATCGTGCTTCACCACTTCAAGTCTTCGGGCTCTGGCTTCGACATTCCTCCTGCAAAACAAGCAAGGAGAAGAGTATTAAGACACTTCATAATATAATCTTAACTTACTTACCAAGATTCACGTTCTAATTTCCAAGCATTCATCGCCAACTTTGCGTTCAATTCTTCATGCCTTAGCCAAATTTTCAACCCATTTTCCTCAAGGGCGTATCATCTTTGAGAAATTCATTTCACCTGCTGGAGCCCCGACAATCTTGATTTTATCCATCTCTGGCTCAAGAAAACTATCTTCATGAAGAGCTTGGGCAAATTCACCTAGGCAGTTCCTTTCAAATTCATCGTCTGGAGGATTTCACCTTGAAAACACATTTTCTTCATTTTGCCTTGGAAAATTTTCAAATTTCCCTTACGAAAACTCATCAATCCTGTGTCCATCAAAGATCTTCACCCTGAAAGCCGAAGCAAAGCATGGAAGACTTTAAAATCAACTCCTCATCGACAATCTTCGATACCCAGAAGAAAATTTCCTCCAGAACGCGTCGAATTCATGGGTACCCAACGAACGGGTTTATTTAATTTTCTTGAATTTTGAACCTTAGAAAATGTCCTTTTATCAAATTTATTCTCGTTCTTCGATCCCCTTTGAGAATTTTGCTCTGACTTGGAAAATTTTTACTCATCCTGCAATGTTGGCACCTTCTGACTTCATCACTGGCAACTCCACTCACGCTTCAGGAAAATTCCACCACCTCAGAGCTCTAGGCGTATATTTGTGCCTTAGAATTTTTTTTTTTTTTGATCACCTTGAAAATTTTGCCTTAGGAAATTTTACTCAACTCTGTACGCCTTGCCTGTGAGGGAAAATTTCATTTCATCAACTGAAGGTGCATCATACTTAATTTATTTTTCATCTGGCAATTTCAACGCCTAGGCATGCATTATTCATCCTTTGTATTTTATTCTCCATAAAATTTCCAACGCCTTAGCAATTATCATCAACATCCTTATCTCACTTACCACCTTGTATTTCATCTTAGGCGCAAATAGCATGAGCAAGAGGATATGCCTAGCATTTTTTTTTTTTCACTTGGCACCATTTTCTAACACTTAGGCATTTTATTCTCCAACGCCTAGCACATTATTTTCACTCACCACTTTAGGCGCATCTAGCACATGGAGGAAGACTTTCACCACGCCCATATTTTACCACCCTCACCTACTACCTTGGGCGCATTTCCTACCTTGAGGAGGATATTCTTATTTCAACGCCATAGCAATATTCACCTTGGGCGCATTTTGGGGTGAGAGAAGGATAAAGCCTCTTGACTTGTTTGATTTTCTTGGTTTTGGGCGCATTTTACATGTCTAGGAGGATGAAAATCTGCAACGCCACCTCTTTTGGAATATTCCCTCTTTGTTTTTGTCTTTACTTGCCCTTATTTGGGCGCATTTCATGCATGAAGGAGGATTAACTCTTCAAGTTCAACGCCCTCATTTTTGTCTTGACATGGCATGTTTTGGGCGCATTTCCACCTAGGAGGAGGATGAAAAACGTTTGACTTCTTTGACCTTTTGTGGATTTGGGCGCATTTCAGCTCTTGAGAAGAATGGGCGCATTTAGCCTAGGGTGGAGGATGAGACACTTTGACTTTTCCTTGACTTTCTTGTGAGTGGGCGCATTTTACTAGTGGAGGAGGATAAAGTTTATACTTAGAACTTTTTTCATGCTATCAACCTCCCTTGGGCACATTTTGAGGTGGCAAGAGGACGAGACTTAGAAATATGTTAAACTTTCTCCTTGAGGGTGGGCGCATTTGGAGGTGGCAGGAGGATGAGAACATGTTGGAAATTTTTCAAACACCTTGAAGGCAAATTGGGCGCATTTCACTTGTGGTGGAGGACGAGCTTCATAACTTTGAAATTTTCCATGCTTCCTCATCAACTGGGCGCATTTTGCCATGTCCATTGGATGAAGTTCCAGACTTAGAATTTTTTCTCGTTTTTCGCCAGTATTTCATGCCCTGCTATTTATAGTAAGCCCTCTGATTTTGCATTTCTGAAGCTCAGAACGATTCGAAATTTTGTACACTGCATCTTTATGACCTCGTTGTTTTGTCGACACTGCCACTTTTAGCCACCCTGCTATTTTTAGCCCATTTTTGGTGGTGATTTACTATAAATAGTAACTGCTTGTTTCTGGTAGTTCCACTGCTCCGATCGACTTGAAATTTGAATGAGGCGCTCCTCACCACGTGACCTGCCGGCTGTCATCAACGCATGCACCTGACTTACTATTTTTAGCCTGTTTCCAAATTGACTTACTATAAATAGTAAGTGCTCCGTTCGACTTGAAATTTTACCAGCAGATAGCCTGAAGGACGTTGATCGCGGTGGTTTACACCGGTTTTCGAAAATTCTGACTTTTGACTCTTCTTTTCAGGCTCCGAAGTTGGAAACCCTAATTCGCTCTGCATGTGTATCAAATGAACTCTGTTTCCTCTTGTTTCTGCGGCACTGCGATCAACTCGTGATTCTGAACTGCTGGGAAGCGGCTGCCAGGACGCACCTGCTAAAAATAGCAAGTTCCTCACTAAGTGATTATCTCCATTTGCATGTCACACCATCGCGAAGCTCTCGAAAAACCCACCAGGAATCATCCGACATGCAAAAGAAACCCTGACATGCAAACCCCTAAAAATAGCCTCGGAAGACTGAATTCTGAAAGTTGTCTCGTTTTGCATGTTATATCGTTTCGAAGGTCTCGAAAAACCCAGAAGGAATATCCAGACATGCAAAGAAAAACTCTGCATCTGAGCCCTGAAATTTGTGCCGGGAGCCGAACTGCTAAAAATAGTAAGTTGTCTGTTTTCGCTCAAATTTTGCATACGAGTGGTCTGATGTACCCTGAATGCAGTGTGACTGTCGGAATCTCAAAATGTTGACAAATTTCTAGTAATTTCACACTTACTAAAAATAGTAAGTACTCGGAATTTGATGAAAACTTGCTGAGAGCCTGCTGGAAGCATGCTAACATCAATGTTAAGCTCAATTTTCAATTTATTCACTTTGTTTGACCTCAGATTGACCAAAAGGATGGAAACCCTAATTTTCAGACTTAGCCAAATTCACGTTTAAGCTTGCAAATGGGAACGTCCCCAGAAAGCAGACCATAGAAAAGAGACAAACGGAGAGAGAGAGACACAAAAACCAAAGCCAAAAAGACCAGAATGGAGCAAAAATTAGGGGTCCCCATTTTGAATGGGGCGATGTGTGAAAAGGTCACAACAGAATCCTAACTTAAAAGATTATCGTATACCAATTCCCTGCTCCTAATTCCTCTTGCTCTGTTTATCTAGGGGAGATAGGATAGTTTTAGCATTAGCTTAGTTGTAGTTAAAATCTGCAGAAACCAGAGAAAATCCTTAGCTGCAATGTATTGGTTTTCTTAACCTTGTGCCTCTTCCAACTGAGTCAAAAAGAGAGGATTTAGAATATTTTACTTTTTAAGCATATCAGCAAAAGAGGGAGCTTCCCCTCTTAATTTGAAGAGTAGTTAATACTGTGCATAGCTGCCTGTTGCCAATACGCACTCCAGAGGTGCGAATAGTAATGCCAACACCTTTGAATGTCCTTACTTTGCATTTTGAATTTATAGTTCTCTCTTTTGCAATTAACAAGGGCTTATTCATGGTTGTGAATTTGAGTAATAAATTAAAAGAGTTTGCAATCAAGTTTGGCTATGAAGGTTGATATTATATATAAACCATGCTATTTAACTCTATAAAAATGTCAAATCATTTATGGTTCGTCAAATCATATGTTCTTTGCCATATTGCCTTGTAATTTTTTTTTTAAATTCTAGTAGACTATGAAAAATGTTTAAATTGATACACTAGTTACATGATTCTAGAAGGGCCAGGTCTGAAGTTAAATGAGAGGTAAAAGTTGGAATGCCATTCATCACCATGAGTTTTGTTGGTAAAACATTCCCAAATGATGTGTCTAGTAGAAGACTTGGATTATTGGTGATAAATATTTATGTAGCTGATTCTAGAAAATTCTACAAGGAAAATATTTTACTGATGTATAATGAACTTGTATCCATGGCATCTACTTCTGTGTCCTTAGATTCTCTGATATATTTGTTTTCTATTGTCCATGAGAATTTGAGGTTATGTTGTTGGGTAAATTGATCCAGATTGCAGGGATGATTGGGGGCCAAAACATTAAAATAGGTTTTCAATATGTTAGGCATGGAAATGATGGATATCATGTCTTATAAACAATAGCCTAACTGCCATAACACCAACAATGGAAGGAAAAGGTCAACAATGTAACACCATGTTAGAACTATAATGCTTAATTATATTAATTTTTAATCGATAAGTTTTATATAGTGATATGAGAGGTCAGATGTAAGACAACAAAAATTGAAAGGTAACTAAAATTCTAAAAGACTCTTCAATGAATAGCTATAATACATATTTATACAAGTCTGGAAGATGAAGAGGTAGATATGACAATACAAGAATTGCAATTGTTAACTTTTTGCCTGTTGGTGTTACATAATTTGTCATTTTTTGGTGCTACGGTAGCATGAGTGCTCAAGATTCTGGTGACATTGTCAGCACTAAGCATTATTGTATTTTATTAATTAGACTATGCTTTTTTCATCACTTTTTTTGAAACCATGATGAAGTCTATGGTGCATCCTGCTATCTGTTTGGTGTGTGGTTGTGATACTGCATGGTGATAAGTCCGAGATCTTCCTTCTTCATAAATGGGGAAACTAATAACTTTCAAACATCCCATTTTCTTCCAAACTGCATTGTGGTTTCTTCTTAGGTGTTGGAAAAAGATAGTGACAGATAGATGTTACTTAAAACTCCTTTCAGTGATTGTTCAAACCTACCATTAACCTAGTCAAGCACATCCTTAATTATGCATCTCTATTTTTTCCTTTCATTAAGTTAGTCAATAATAATATATTGTGATAGTCTTGTGTGCTCGTCTATTATCATTTAACATATATTTATAGCACACATATGCATCATGCACTCGTTAGTTAGAAACCTAGGATAATGCCACTATCTATTATATTATAGAGTTCACTATAATAATTTGTATGTCCATGAGTTATCATTAAGCACACATTTATAGCATGTACATGCATCATCCACACATTAGACAGGATAGTGTCACCATTTGCTATTCATTTGAAAAAATACATTGGCTCTTGCACACAAGATATTATGCTTCTCCCTTGTGGAACCTAGGTAGAACTTCATAATTTGCTTCGTTTATAGACAACATAAATATATAATACTTGGTATCCCTAATTCCATATTTAATACTGTGCAGGATCCCTTATACACTGATTTTAGTAAATGCTACTTTTTGTTCTAGATACTTGGAACCCATCTAGTTAGAACTTTTTGCTTGTTAAAATCTACATAGAACTTACTCATATTGGTTTTCTCTTCATCAGAAACATGGTAATACACTTGTAATATACACTCAGTATCTGGAATACTATATTCAATAATGTGTGGGACCCCCTATACACTAGTTTTACTGCTTTTTCAATTATTTGTTCTTGATACTTGGAGTCCGTCTAGTTAGAACTATTTGCTTGTTAAAATTTACGTGAAACTTACTCATATTGGTTTTCTCTTCATTAGAAACATAGTAAATACGCTTGCAATTGGATATACATTTCTAGGTGCAATAATTGCTCGCAATATTAAGATTATAAATCCTCTTGAGACTTAAATTATTTAAGTGGCCTGTTTCAAGTTTTTCTTCCTCGAAATTGCTCAAGAAGCTGTGTTCTCCATATTTTAAATTGTTTTTTTTTAAATTTTGGAGATGTGATACATCAATAGGGGGTGAACATTTAAACTATTTTATTGTCTATGAAATGCCGTGTAAGAAGACTTATTTCAGTTCTAAGGTTGGTTTTGTTGGTCATTATAATTGCTTGACTAGGTGATGCGCCAAACTAGAGTAGGGATGAAGGAGTATCAACTGGAAAGTACATTCTTGAATTACACCTATATGTATGGGGGCTGTAGACACTGCTCCTATACCTGTATTTGTGCAACTGGAGAGAATAGGTAATAATCAGATCTGCAAAATACTCTATTATTGAAAAGAAATGTGTCTTTGGCCCACATCATTTTGTGACTTGAAGTTTCACAAAGAGGTTAAAGAATTTAATGTATGCTGGTCGTAGATTTCAATTTCATATTCCAAATATTAAATAAAATGTTTTCTGGTAGTTTACGGTTGCATGTTGGTTATTTCTTTGCAGTACGCAAGCATAAGGACAAGGTAAAGAAAGTTATAGATTATATTAGATTTAAATTAGAAAAATCTCATCCTCTATTCTATTGAAGTCACATAAGTTGGTTACTTGGCACCATTTAGTTTATATACATCATAAACTATCTGGTTCATTTCCTTTTTAACATGTTCTTTATGTAATGAGATTCCTTATAACAGCACGCATAATTACAATCATAACCAAATTCATGAAATGCTAAACCAAGACAATCAAACATGGCTTTGAGGTTTATTAAATCTAAACACTCATAAAAGCAAAACCTAACTTAGGGTTGAATTGAATTTTTCTACCCCTTTTATGTGTCCTACCCTCCAAGGTCTAGAGGACATTAAAATTCATCAACTGATCGCTGTTTACATTATTGAATTTTGACATTAGGAAAAGGACATGATGACATCAAACAAACTAGTGGTAGCTTGTAGCTAGTGTGATTTTCAACCTTTGGCTTCTAACGAGGTTAGGGCTAGTGATGATATAAGTTGTCAGTCCTAAGCTATTTGATTAAATGGGCATTTGTTCAAGTTCCTGGGACCTAGATGATGGAATACAGTGAAGTTACAAGCTTGTGCAACTTGGTTTCTAATGTATCCATATATAAACACAAATCAGATGTTTCTCAAAATTTATGTCTTTTTGTTATATTTTTATTAATATTCTATCATCCTTATTAAGAAAAGGAGCTATTAACATGATATAATATTACTAAAAACTGGAGTGTCTATTAAAAAGAGGTTCATCTCTTTATAGAGTTTGAGAGATGTAAGTGACAATAAATAAATGTGGTACTTGTCCAAGATTATAAATACTAATATTATTTTACACCACTAAGTTACTACAATGAGTTTATTACAAAAGGGAAGCCTTATATTCTAACAATCATTTTAAGGTGCTTACATATACATTTTTTAAGTGATTTGTGGCAAGTTTACATATTTTAAAGATGTGTCTGTGACTTAAGCATTAAGGTGTTTTTGAATTTTCCCTCTAATTTATCCCATAACAATGACATAAAATGAGAGAAACAAGCATATATTAATTTCTTTGGGATTTTGATTGGTTATACTTTTAAAGCATGGGAACTTTGGCAGTTGTGGCTTTGCTAGAATTCTGAACGAGTACATTATTTGTTATCCTATTACATAAAAATATCCTATAGCTCTTGACTCTATTAAAGGGTATTGAATTGATTAAGAAATTGGGTGTAATGAAACACACGCTTATATTGAGAGGGGGGTGAATTAGTATAGATCAAAACTTTACTTCTTCTCAACTTAAGCAAACATAGCAATATTTCTTCAAACCTTAATTATCCATAGCAATACCAAATATACAAGATCTAGCAATTAAGAACACACATAAGAGTCATGATTTTATGTGGAAACCCTTATAGGAGAAACCACGGAAAACATTAATTGTATAAATCATCTTACAAAATTTGTAGCCACCAACCCTTTGGAGACTCCAATTCCCACCATTGAGCACCAATTTAGTAAGAGACACCAATCCCTTCTAATGGGAGGCAACAACCTCTCCAAAGTCTGCTCCAAAACTTCACTTATTTCTGCTCCAATTCCACCTTAATCTTTGCTCCAAATTTTCCTTATATCTCTGCAGTCAAGTTCACCTTATATCTCTGCTCCAAACTGATGCAATTTCTGATCCAAATTCTACTCTAAATCAGACACAATGTCTGCTATAAATTTCCCATAAAAGTCTGCTTCAAATCAGGCACAATGTCTACTATAAATCTGCCTTGAAGGTCTGCTCAAAATAAGGCACAACGTTTGCTATAAATCTGCCTTAAAGGTCTTCTCCAAATCAGGTACAATGTCTGCTATAAATCTGCCTTAAAGGTCTGCTCCAAATTAGCCACAATGTTTGCTATAAATCTGCTCCTTTTCTTCTTAAATCTACTCTTCTCCTAATTTTTGCTCTTAAAAGAAATGATAAATTGCATTGAAAAACTTGCTTTCTAACCTCCAAAATAACTTGTATTTATATCCAAATCATGCACTTTATCAAAAGTAGGTCAGCCAAGATTTGATATAAAATTTATTTTAAATATTTAAATTCACCTTTCAAAGTAGGTTGGCCACCTTTGATAAAAAATCATTTTAATTTCTACCTTTTGAATCTAGCGCTGCCATAAGTAGATGGAGGTCAGCCATAAATAAATAAAATCAAACTCTTATTATTCCTTGTATTTAATCAACGAACCTTTCAGCAAGAAAGTCTTATTTTGACATCAATGATAATAATTCTAACAATCTTGTCGATACGCCTTTGACATCAATGACAATATTTCCAACAAGGTGATCAGGTCAAAACGCATGCCAGTTGTTTTCCAAGCAATTGAAATGAACTAAAATGTTAATGCTCAAAATTTAAGAGCATTTATAATTCAATGGCTAGTAATGGATTATGCTATCTAGCTATTATTGATGGGTATGGATAACGTTTGAATGTTTATGAAAACTAATCTTTTATTTTCTTTCACTATCAATCTCTAACTAGTCAACTTTACAACATACATTCTTTAAAATAAAGGCAAATTTATATTTATATTGAAGAGAAGTATTACAATAACAGCTCAGCTCCCAACCATGACAGGACTTGGAATTTGGATAGGTACAAGAAAGTATATTGCAAGAGGTTCTAGTAGAAGACCACATGAAGGATGGACATACTAAATAGTCTACCAAGGAAATAGGAAACAAAGCTACTGGTCTGGAAAATATTAGCATATTTTTCTTATACAATTTTTTTTAGATCACTGCATAAACAGTAAAGAGATAACACACCAAAATAAATGATAAGCACAAGCTTATACTGAGTTTGCTGCTTGAATTTTCTGAAGTTAATAGATTATAAGACTATCTTTTACTTTTTAGATTAACAACCACAACAACTTTAAATACACAAAATAAGAACACAAGAGGAACAGAAGATTTACGTGGAAACCCTTTCAGGAGAAAACCATGGCAAAATATTACTTATATAAAAATCTCTTACAAAATTTGTAAGCACAAACTTGTAAAGATCTACCTTGGTCTAGAACCAAAGTTTTTCCAAACAAACACCAAGTTTTCTGCCTACTAACTTACGGACATTTCATCAAACAATTTGGTAATACCCTGATATGTTGAGTTTGTGCTTGGATTAACTCATTCAAATTCCCCAATATGATTCATAGATAACGTTTAACACAAAATGCATATTGTATTTCAATTTGGCAACAAATAATTTTTAATTCATTCATCCTTCATTAAACTGAAGTGCACATTATATTTGTTGAATAGTAATAGAATATGATATATTTTTTGTTAAATTATTAAAAAAACATAATTGTGTAATATTTTGACCTATTTAAAAACTCCAACAAACTCCATACATGGTACATGCATAAACTAACCACTGAAACTTTACAACTCAACACTTGGTACAGCCAGCTCCAACTTATTGGTATGACAACTACAAGTAAATAAAATATTTAAACTCCTATGCTGCGACTCCTTGCTATTTTATACTTTTAATTTGCATCGAACTTCCTTTGACACCCTTAGAGCTTGCTATGAAACTTAAACTCCCTTGCATTAATCGTAATCACCAATTTGTACAAAATATTCCATATATCCTTGTACAATACCTCTTGTTTGGCAGTTTAAATTGTACAAAACATAGATTTTCTTTTTGACAAAAAACGATTCCACGTTTTTTTCGAATCCTGCCGTTTTTAGCGTGACGTGGCATTTTCAACCTGATTCCAGTGCAGTTTCCCAAAACTTTTTGCCATTTTGGAATGGTTAAAGCAAAAAACCCTAACGCATTTTCATTATTTTCTATTGCTCGTTTTGCTTGCTATTTCACCGTTTCATGCGACTTTTAGTAGGAGAAAGGGTACACATGGGTGTTAGAAAAACGTCCGCCATTCAGAACAAACACGTGGGTTTTAGTGTGGTCACGTTGCAAGGAGAAACGACCTTTAGAAAAATCCGAAAAGCACACGCCATTCTGGAAAAATGTGCCAACTCTTTCAAACATTTTCCGCCATTTTCCTCGAGCAACAAGGTATTTTTCGCTTCCTCTAAAGTTTATTATAATTTTGTAGTTTAGTAACTAGTTTTAGGTTTTTATATTTTAATATTGTTTTATAATTTATATGATAATATAATAATATTGTTTTTATAAAAAATAAATTTATAATATAATATAATAATATAGTTTTAAATTTATAATTTATGTCTAATTTTTTATAGTCTTAATAATAATATTATTATTATATTATATTATATATACAATTTAAAACATTTAATTTATATTTATTTTCTTTCATACATATTTTATTTATTTAGTATTAACAAATATTAATTATTTATTATTAAACATTTTATACTTATAATTTTACTATGTATAAATTTATTTTAGTATTTTAATTCAATTCAATTTTAAAGTTTAAACTTTAAAATCTTAAAATAATAAATATAAATCTAATTATTATATTGTATATTTAATGTTAAAATTTATTTGTTGCTATTTATTATTTTAATAAATAATAATCAATAATTTAAAATTATAAATACAAATTGTAATTATATTAATTACATATTAAACGTTTATTAATTGTAATTTTTAGTAATAAATTAAATATTGAACATTTATAGTTATTGTTTAATAATTTTTTTAACATTTATTGTTCAATAACCGTTTTTTGAATTTTTTGTAGCAAATAAAATGGCAACCAATTCTAGTTCTATTGCTCCACCCACCTTTAGAACTGACCCAAATTCACCTTTATGGAAATATGTACAAATAATACAAGTTAAGGGGGAGAAACATTTGTTTGGATATGCAATCATTGCAAAGTTCAGTATACTAGCTCATACAGTCGTGTGAAAGTTGTTACATCCCTTTTTTCTTGAACAAGATTATGGCAATGAAATTATGGTCGTTATGTTAGTTGTGATTAACTACTTTTCATGAGAATGTGAATTGGGAAACAATTTTAATTTATATGTTGTAATTGCAAATATGAATGATTTTCTTATATATGTGAAAGATGAATGTGTTGATGAGTTTACATTTAATATATATATATATTATATATCAAGAACGGTGTAACCCTAATTCTTTGTCAAGTGGTTGCAGGATTACCAACATCTCGAGGGAAAGGGAAATATCATCAAGGAGAGGTCGTAATTTATAAAGGATAAAAATACCATCAAGCCACGATTTGGTGTAAGGAGGCTGCATTGAAGTCGTAACCTTGGGATATATCTCACTTAATTAAATAATTATCAAAATGAGTCAATTTATATTGTGCATCATTGTATTTCTCTAGAAGTCTTATAATTAATCTTATGCGCACCTTGGGAGTTATTAATATAAAATATTTAAGTTAAAAATAAAGGCAACACCATAAGCCCAATGGATAAATATTAAGGTTAAAATAATAAAATTAGCTGAGTTTAGGTGAGGATGGGAGGTGGTAACTCCTGCCACCTTGCCACCACTCATGTTGAAACGTCCAAGAAGCATTCATGCAGTCACACGCATTGGAAAATCTTGGCTAGGGTAGATTTGTGGATGTTTCCTCTTCTCATCGACATTCTCTCACTCTCTCCTTTTTTCCTCATTCGTTTTGGCTTGGGCTATCTTCTCATTCTTCTCGGCAATCACCTGTGACTCATTCCATTTTCTATGGATCGACATTCTTTATTTTTCTCGGGGCTTCACTCATTACTCTCTCTATTTTGGCGTCGACTGTCAATAGCTTTATATTCTCTTTCCCATTGGCATAGTCTCTTGTTTCCATTATTTTGGCATTCTTCTTTGGTTTCTAGAGCTGAACGTCATTTTGCTTGTCCCTCATTCTGTTTCCTAGGACGACTACAACATTCTGTATTCATGTGAAGTTCTCTATCACAACATTCATCTAGACGGCGAGGTAAATTATTATCCTGTAGTTGATAGAAGGATCGTTGGAGGAAGACGTCAAGAGTATAGTCAGGTTTCAGATGACTTGCCAGGCACGTTTATATTAGTCTTGATTTCTCTTAATCGTGCGTAATTATTTGTCTCTTAAATCATTCATGGAAGTGGAATATGAATGTCGATACCTATCTTTTTTTTCCCACCAATCTAGAGAACTATAAATTGGAAATTTATTGCAACTTCTTTTACCCATCGGGCAGGGTTACTTCTTTCATGTGCTCTCGAAATGTCCTGTGAATCTATTATGTCATTGCTTAAACTGAAGTCGTCTTCATGCTCTGTTCCTTTACCCGAGCTTGGTTAGTTTATTATATTCTTTTTTTGTTTAAACTAAATAGAGCTTTAGCAATTAATGTAAACTTCCCATTACTATTGAAATACTATCTTTCACTACTCTTGATAGAATGGAACGAGTTTGATACCTCTATTTTGTAAACACTAAATTTTATGTTGAATCCTATGAACTCATTCTCTTCTTTGCAAGTCAAATTAAGTATCTACCCTTGATTTAAAAGAATGAATTAAGAGTTGGGTCTCTGATAATATATACTCTATGGGTTAAAATTTAAATGCCGAGCAAGGGTGAGAGTGCTGACCACACAAGATATGTGCTCGTTACTGATAAATCCTTGGCCAAGGTTATGATGCTTAGATTAATCATTTGTCAGCTATCAAGAACCAGATATACCCCTAGTCAAAATGGTCTTTCTAGTTAGGAGTACCCTATAGTGAAGGATCGACCAGGGTAGTATAGGTTCTTGACACCAGGCTTAGATGGCATGATGGTATTTATGTGATCCTTTATTGATTGCCCTCGTGAAGGGTCAGGTTTCTTCAGTTGAAGAAACACGGGAGACCAGTAGGTCTTTGGTTGGGCGGAAAATCCCTTGATGATAATTCTTTTTTCCTTGAAGATAGATTCCTGTTCAAGCATTCCAGCTTTCAAACTATACTTTCTTGTAACTCTTCCTCTCTCTCTTAATTTCAGTTATATTTACTTTAACATGTTTATTTCATAGCTGTAATAAATGCTCTTTTCATTCCAAAAGTAAAGGAGAAGTTAGTTATTAACCAATTGTGGTTTTCGGTTATATAAATAGTTAATTGTTCTTTTTCAGCTGAAATTGAAAACTAGAAGTTAGTTGATGAATTGTTTATGTAGTTATGGTTCAGATTGTTTATCTTTTCCGTTCATTATTGCAAAGGAAACTCTAGTAAGAAAACTAGTTTGTTACACTTCAGCTGAATCTGGTAGTTAGTTTCCATTATTAAACTATAGATCAGATAGAGTGTTACAAAAGCCCATGTACGTGCCATTCCCAATCAAGGAATTAAAGCATGTTCAGGGGATGATGGTAAGACGTTACCACCTCGAAAATAGCAGAATATATTAGAGAGCAAGAGGAAGCAAATGCAAGACTTGGTCATGCCACAAACCATCCTTTGTTGAAGGGAAGGGGATCAAAGAGGCCCCCTCCTCCATCACGTAGTGACTTTCTTGATGTTGTAGTAGAGAGCCACCCATTTTTGGGTAGAATTGAAGAATTTGTTAGTATGAATAGAAGCAAGGGGCCATTAGAAAGAGCATTTAAGCATGAAGCTAGAGAGGTTTTCAAATCAAGCCATTGCAAGATGTCTATATGCGAAGGGTTTGGAATTTAATGTTGTTCGATCACCATATTGGCAGGATATGTTGAGAAAGGCAAGTGAGTGTCCGCAAGGGTACACAGGGCCAGGTTATGAGAAGGTACGTACCACCTTACTAGCAAAGGAGGTAAAAGGCATAAACAATGCATTGAATCTCGTTATAAATTCATGGAAAAAAATAGGGGGTCAATTGTTTCTGATGGATGGAAGGATGCCATAAATAGGCCATTAATCAATGTGATTGCAGTGTGCCCCAAAGGGGCAATGTTTTTGAAAGTCGTGGATTGTGAGGGACAAGTGAAGGATGCACAATTTATTGCTAACATCCTTATACAGTGATTCAAGATGTGGGTCCTGAAAATGTTGTCCAAGTAATAACGGACAATGCAAAGAATTGTAGAGTTGCAGGTATGTTGATTGAGACACAGTTTGAGCACATATTTTGGACACCTTGTGTTGTTCACTCGCTCAACCTCATGCTACAAAAGTTGGGTGCGAAAATAAATTGGATCAAATAAATGTTTGTTGAGGCTGAAGAGATCCAAATGTTCATCACAAACCATTTTTAGATCATTTTCAGAGTTGGAGTTGTTAAAGGTAATTGAAACACTTCAACTTTTAAATTTTACATTTCACTTTAGTAATTACTAATTTATTTTTTAAACTTGAGCATGTCTTCTTTATATTTTAATTTTAATTTAAATATTTGAATAGGTTGCTGAAACCAGATCTGCATCGATCACAATCATCTTGAGGTGACTTGTGAAGGTGCGGGAGCCACTTTCTAGCATGGTTATTAGTCAAAGTTGGTCACTATGGAGGCAATCCAATATTGAAAGGGAAACAAATATAAAACAGATGATCCTAGATGACACTTGGTGGGAACGAGCAAAATATCTTCTTAGTTTCACTGAGCCCATTATGAGTATGATCCGTTTTACTTACATGGATAAGCCATGTTTGGGAGAGGTATATGATGGCATTGACTCAATGATCGAGAAAATGAAAATCGTCATCAATTAAAAAGAGCAAGATCTTGAAGAAACTTTCTTCAAAGAGGTGCAAACAATTTGTGTTGAGTGGTGGAACAAAATGACCACCCCATTACATCTTGCATTTGCATTGACTCCCAAATTTTATAGCAATGAGATTCTTGCTTTGCCATCAAGAGTGCAACCATATTCAGATGTAGAAGTTGGTGTGGGGTGTGGTAAAGCACTTAGTAGACTCTTCCCTAATCAAGAAATGGAGTATTTAGTTAGCGCTGAGTTTGTTGATTTTGTAGCCTCCGAAAATCAAAGTGTTGCCACTCTATGTCATGTCCCCAATTTGGAGCAATAAGGAGAATATATTAAATTAATTATTTATAAGGTTATTAAATAAAAAAATATTAAAATGTAACCTTATATTTAATTAATTTAATATTAAAGTGACTAAAAATAAAATAATATCAAAAGGTCACTTAAAAGAATAAAATAATAATTTATACTAGAAGCTTCTTGAAAATACTTGTGAATTCTTTATAAGGAGCTTTTGGAGGGCATTTAAGATCATCCTGGAGTCAATTACATTTTCTGAATATTGGAGAGCTTGAATGCTTGACATAGTTGGAGAAGTAAAATTCTCTAAGTTTGCTGGTTTCAGTT
>VDFB02068624.1:43915-89053 GCA_007258455.2 Sequoia sempervirens
TTTGTGTTTAGAGGCCACAATAAAATCTGAAAAAAATCTAGAAGCTGCGTGGGAGAATCCAGAGACTAGGTGCTGCACTTTGGAGAGCATAGGCGACACTATTTGGAAGATTCGATGCATTTTGTGAAGGCTGCAATCAAAAGCCAGGTTCCATCGATTCATGTAATGTTGTCATTATAGTGTCTTGCTTTGCTGCTGTAGGAAATTGTTGCATAGACTTTGGCATTTTCAGACATAGGTATGCATTGTATTTGCTGTTAATAACAGCCATTCACATTGTCATCTCAGTCAAGTTGCAAGACAGTCCATAGTTTATTTAATCTCAGACAAGCCTGATTGTAGAAGAAGTCACAGTTGGATATTATCAGCATTGTAATCTTCATTGAAGACATTATAATGATAGTTGATGGTTGGCTGCCAACTGTTCGATTAAATGTCAAGTAGATATCTTCACTTCAGCATATTGAGCTTGTATGCAAATTGTATGACAAAATGCTAGGTTGTTATTATCTTATGTAATTTGCATTTCAAGTGTTTGTAATAATGTCTAGTAGCTGTAGGAATGTGTTTCTCATAGTAGTTCATGTATTTGTACGTGAAAATACAAAAAGAATTGCACTTTCATATTAGAGGTCTGCATAGACATTTTAGAAGGCATTTCCAAGCATTCAAAACATCATTGCAATTAGAATCAGCAAACCATTACAATCTGAAACTCGGAACCAGCAAGAACAAGGGTGCATACAAACTGTTTGACAAATTTTTTAAGACAGAATTCGAAGAGTTTTGGGTCAGTTTGAGCAAGGCTCTTTACACTCTACGTGACAAGTATAGGATGGATGCTCATTCTTGGTGGTATCTCAATGGCTTTACATCACCACATCTCCAAACTCTTGCGATCAAAGTTTTATCGCAAGTTAGTTTTTATTGCACTCTCTAAATTTATATTGTTTACTATTTTAAAAATAATAAAAATGGTTAACTTCAAATTTAAAGTTTGATTTACAATTTTATAATTATAAGTTCCTCTCACTTTGTTTCAATAGGTTGCTAGTTCCTCTTCATCTAAACGAAATTGGAGTACATACTCCTTTATCTACTCAGTGAAATGCAATCGATTGGCAGCAAGTAAGGCGGAAGAGCTAGTTTATGTGCATTCCAACTTGCGCTTTCTTACTCATAAAAAGAATGAGTATAAGGAAGGAGGCACAAAGTTGTGGGATGTATAAGGAAGGAGGCACAAAGTTGTGGGATGTAGATCCAAAGCGAAATGATTTGGATTTTTCAGTTGCCACTATAATGTCCCCTTCTTAGCTCTCTTTTGTTTCTCATTGGATTAGCCTATTATCTAACTCTCATAGGCTAATGGAGTTGGTTAGACCGTTAGAGGGTCCTGAGTGGGAGTTGTCAGATTCAGGATTCGCCTTTGGGAATTGGTTTGGGCTCAGTTTGTGCGGACTTACTATTTATAGTAAGTCACCTGTTCATCAAAGTCCAGTGTTACTATTTTCGAAAATGCTCCTAGATGCACAGTGGAGTTAGTGGTTGACCCCTTGGTTCAGACGGAATCAAGAAATAATGATTTTTAAAGAAGTTATGTTATTTTTAATTATTATTAAACTTAAGCTTTTAATAGTAATTAATTATTTAAAAGGGGTACATATCATAATATTATATTTTGACTTTATATTGATGGGGGCCACTTATAGCTTAAGTCAAATTATAAAATGTATTATTTTGGGCACCCCATTTAATGGAAAAAGCATAAAGTCAAACAAAAGAAAATGATATATTTTATATTTCATGATTAAAAAGCACATTGGCAGTTGAGCCTTTTTGGAGAGCATATAAAAGCTTTGAAAAGTGATTTTGTCTCATCCTACACTTGGTGTTTATGAGCTTTTTGCATTGGGAGAAGTGAAACCAAGGTTTTAGTTTTCTTCGGCATTGGAGAGTGTGGCTTCTTCATTGTATTAGCTTCCTGAGGGTGTGTGATATCATTTGAAGGTAGCTTAATCAAGTGGCTGCAAATCAATTGTCACATTGAGCATATTTGTGAAGTTCTTGAAGGGTTTGATGAATTTTTCATTGACAAATTTGGAAGACTTTATTGCTGCTTGAATTTTCTGAAGTTAATACACTACTGGGCCATACCTTTCAGCAGTACCAGGCCGTATAGGTACACATCCTGCTAGGCCGTACCACTATTGTGTGAGGCGTTTCCTTCCTTGGTTGAATCACCTAAAGTTAGAGGCTGAAATCACTTGCATTGGAGGCTGCTAATAATCCACCTATCTTTAAAGAGTTATTTGTGTTTGCAATTGAAAGAAATCAATCTACTCACCATAGATTGTACATTGTTTCAATAATAGCTTTCAGATTTTCCTTAGTTTGTAACATTTGCTTTCCTTTAATTTCCTAGCATCATATTTTCAAAAAAACACAAAAAAATACAAAACAATCAAAACCACAAAAAAATAATTAGTAAGGCAATTGCATAGAGACAATAACTTGACAGTTAGGAGGGTTATTGCAAAATTCCCAAGTTTGAAACCATAGGCGTTGTACTTTTGAGCCACGACTTTCAAAGCAAGTTTAAAAAAAAAAAAACATTGACAACTGCAAAAATCGCGAAAACCCTAGTCACGGTAGATAGCAAAGTCGTAGAATTTTTTTTTTTGCCCAAATCATGTGTGGAAGAACCCAAAAATGTGAAAAAAAATCCCGCGTCAAAAATCTTAAACCCATGAATAGAAAAGCCATGCTCAAAATTAGGGAAAACACGTGAAGAAAAAAACCAGTCGCGTTGAATATTTAGGTTAGAAATCGCAAGCGAAACCGTCTCGATTTTCTTCAGAAGATCCCTCGATAAAAAATAGCTAATAAATCCATGCGATTTTGTTTAAAAAACTTACATGATTTAACATATAATCGCCTTCAGAAAACCCGCAATTCAAAAAAATTGCGCAGAAATAGGCAAAAAGGGGGTGCGAACACAGAAAAAATCCGACACGATTTTTAGCAACAAAAAACCCTTGCGTGAATTTTAGAAGCCTTTAAAAAATCACAAACTTCACTTTTAAAAAATTTATGATTTCATCTTTGAAACCCTCAAAAATTCTTTGCAGCAAACCCACAAAGAATCGGTTAAAAAATTTCTTCGATTTTTATTTTTTATTTAAAAATCGACTTAAAAAAAATTAGGTTCGAGCCTATGCTTTGATACCATGAAATAATATTGGATCTTTGATATTCGTTATTTACAAAGGAGATGAAAGCTCCTTAAATCACAGAAACGAGACTCGGCAGGACTCGGCGAGTCCCAAGTCAAGTCCACCTAGCCAAGTTTTAGGTGCTTGGACTCGGATTCGCCGAGTCTAGGAGAGTCTCGTCAATAGGACTTGGCAAGCAGGGTTTGTAAAGTGCAAAAAATACGTGAAATTTAAAGTTAAAACTTGTTTTTTTTTTACTTATTGTGAATGCGAAATGATGTACACCATGAAGGTTTGTATGGTTTGGGAGGTTTGGGCTTGGTGGTGGGGGGCTTTGCCCCTCGACCCTGCTGGAGGTGTTGCCCCCAGACCCCCCACAAGGGGTGTTGCCCCTTGATCCCACTGGGGGCATTGCCCCCAGACCCTCGAAAGGGGCGCTACCCATTGACCCTGCTAGGGGCATTGCCCCAAACCCCCACAAGGGGTGCTACCCCCAGACCCCTCCGAGGGACGTTGCATACCTTGTCAAGTTCAAAGGCGGTGCCCTTGCATACCCTATTGTGATACAGAGCAGGGTTGAGGGGCAAAGCCTCCACCACCAAGCCCAAATTAAGGCATTAGAGACCAAACTGACTTTCATAGTGCATGCTATTTTTCAGATGCAGCTTGAAACTCTCTAAAATAGCACAATTATGCTCTCATTAGTCAGATTTGCTTAAGAAGGCAAAATATTTGTGTTTTTACTGCATTTTTGCTGCATTTTGATGTTTACCTACATTTTTGGTGAGTCCACATGGAAGACTTGCCAAGTACTTGTGACTTGTGTGTTTTAAATCCATACGATTTCAAACTATGCAATCATGCAGTATCTTTTTTCCAATTAGTCATTTTTATCTTATATGATTATTGAAGGTCATTTTTATCTTTTTCTCATATTTTGAAGATATATTCAATTAGCAATTTTGATTATCAGTTCACAATCAAGTCAATAATTTTTTTATGTTGACAGTTAGTTTTAATTAATAATTCATTTGGCCTTTTGATAAATATTTGGTGAAAATGAACTTGATTTCTGATATTGGATATTCATTCTAATGGTTATATCTTTTACATTTTTTGTAGTTCTGTGCTTCATTATGGACATGCTGCGGCTCCAAATGAGAGGGTGAGTTGATGCAGACTTTCAAAATACAACCATTGATTTAAGATAAACTTTGTATTTAGAAAAATCTTGTCAAAAAGATTGAGCATAATTGGGTTTAAAAACCTTGTGAGTAGGAAGCATGACTATTGTTATTGTGATTAATGATAATGACTTTTTCCTTGATAACAACAAGCACTGCTGTTATTATTTATGATTCACGAGCATAATTGTTACTAGACAAAGCTGTTAAACTGATTATGCTATCCTTTAACTTGTCATTATTATTGTACCACAGATGTCAGTGCTGTCATTGTCTTGCTGTCATCTGCACTTATCAATGGATATTGTCGGCCTTACTTCATTTATAAGCATAGTTGTAATATTGAGGTCATTGTTTGGGAGTTTTCATTCTTACATATCAACTACTAATAATATGTATTAGTTGAGATTTTGGAAATATTCGAGCCAAATTTTTCAATTTTTACCAAATACACCACAATGCAGATAACACCCGTTAGGGTTAGATAATTCAAACCAGCAGATTACAATTAACTCGTTGCCAAGGATGCACACTCAATCTCAACAAGAGAGAGGTGTCATATGGCAAGAGGATCGTCAGTGCCTTAAACAAAATGCAATTGAAGGTAACTCTAACCAAGAATGTGTCTGCGAAGGACGAACATATGGTCAGAGGATCTTCTACGCTACAAGTACTGAAAGCAAACTCGACACCAAGTATGTGCTACCCAATCCAGTATGGAATTGAGGCGACCATATGGCGGAGATAAAAGGAATTACAATGCAATTAAAGGAAATAAGCAGGAATGCTGAAGTACTCGACGTCAAGAATGTGCTTTCCAACCCGAGACGGAATGGGAGCTACCATATGACGGAGATATACAGAAATACAATTGCATCAACAGAATGTAAAGTAAGACTGAAGGAAATGCTGACAGTACTACTGTTCAGCTTACAATGAATATGTAAATGCCTGCAAGATCAAGTATTAGAGCTCTTCAAATAGCTGCAACAACATGGAATCTTTGACAAAGCCTTTAATGATTTCTTAACTCCGATCCAAGGAAGAAAATGCAGATTTCTTAAATCTGGTTATGACAGACCTGCACTTTAAATAAATAACCAGCAACACAGATCCCTAGCAATATGCTCATAACTCTCTCATTTCTCACCCAAATGATCTCAAATCTGATGCAATAGACCCTCAAAATGATGGCGCCTAACTTAGTAATAAGAAATGGCATCTAAAAATGGTTATTAATTACTGACACGAATCCCAACGCACTCCAGAAAGTACGGCCTTCAAGGAATGACGGATTTGCATTATAAAATCATAAGCTTCGTATTAAAATCTACAAATATTCATGAAGGGGCGCCCTTACCAATAAGATGCAATGACACAATACCCAGAATGAGATTATTTTTGTTTTCTGATTTATGAGTGAAACTACAGATTCAGCCCTGTTATCAGCAACTCCAGAAAATGACATAAAATGCAATAAACTGAACTTCTAATGGCAAAACAACACTACAATGCAAACCTCACTACAAACTCACTCAAAATAAGCAAACTTCTCCACTAGGTGCTATCTCTCAAGCACGAAGTCGAGCCAAGGCTAGGAGGCATTCATTCCTCGAAGCAATCCAGCAACCATTTCGGCAGCATAACAATAGCATAGACAAAAGATAATCTCAATGATAACCAATGGCCTCCTTTTATAATTTTCAGATGATCTTTCTCGAAACCCTAAACTTCCTTTTCGAACCAAACCCTAATCCTTCAATAGAAGGCGTCCCACTTTTCCAGCAAACTTTGACTTTTAATAATACTTTATTTCCTTCTTGAAATTGGCGTCCAATTTGAGCTTGGGTTAATCTTTACTTTATAAGAAATATAATTAATTTCTTTCAATGAGGCGCCCACCCATAAAGACATCTTTTAAAACAACTTAAAGTGACGAGCTAGGCCAAGGGGGTCAATGTTAAAATATAACATTAAAACATGACTTTAATTAAATAATTCGACTTATCTCTCCAATTGTGCCCCGAAGCCATAAATGAGCAAGCCAACTGATCAGTCTGAAGTAGAAAGTCAACCATGCCGAAACCAACAAGAACACTGCCAGAAATAGAATTTACTAAAAATAGTAAATTCCTGAAGATGCTCAGAATGCCAAGAAGAACATATCACTGCGAAGCTCTCTAAAACCCAGAAAGAATCCGCCATTGAATCAACCAACCTCAAGCAAGAGCATCCTTCAAAACAAGAAACACTAATTTTACCTTCCGAGTAGCCTACGGGTCTCCGGAATAGGCCAACGGTCACTGGAAAGATCATGCTCGAGAAGGGGACATTACAATTTTGTCATTATTATTTTGACACAACTATCCTTCGTGTTCAGAAATCTTCTTATGATTAATATCCTTCTGTCCTTATTGTGAGCTGTACCATTCTTCATTGGTACAGTGTCTCCATAGCATTGGTATTACTATTAATACTGTTATCAATTAATATGGGCATAATTTTTGCTTCCATAATATAATAGGAAATACTACCAATCATAATGGTTAATATAAAACATTGTTGTTAAATGAGACATTGCTATTCTAAAATGTTAGGCGTGATTGTTGCCAGTGCTCTAAACTTAAGAGGTATTTGAAGAGGTTAGGGAGGCTGCTGTTGTCAATTTTAACATTGTAATAACCATTTCGTGTATAGATGAGTTTCTTGGACTTGATAATTAAGGAGAATGGTGGGATTAACAGGTCTTCTTTATTTTAGTTGTGTTTTATTGCACAAAGGGTTTATTATAAATTATTTATTAACACTGTTAAAGAGATTTATATTACATTTATCTGTAATCGGTGATCTCAAAATTAATGACAAAAATCTATATTTTAAAATTCATTATGTCCATTCTCATTTACTTTCGCTCTCTCAGTCAGATTATGATGGCTCTACATTTAAAAAATATCTGTCATTTCTCTTTTGTATTTGAAATTGTGTTCTTTGGGGTTACATGATGCTCCTGAATTTTCCTGGATAATATTCCGAGAAATTGAAAAATATTATATTGGTATATGCCAAAAAATTCCCAAAAAGATATTTTCTTCTATGACATACATAAACATCTTGGTTTAGGTCGAATCTCCAAAGTATTCATTAAAATGTGTTCTTAAGATTTGATTGCTAATTATTTGATCTTTGTCTTTATCTTTGATTATAGACCCTAAAAGATGGGGACATGGCATTACTGGATATGGGAGCGGAGTACCACTTTTACAGCTCAGATATTACATGTTCATTTCCTGTGAGTAAATTTTTGAAGTCAATTTATAAGATTTACTTCGAAAGTTTTCTAATTTTCTGGCTGTTAATTTAAGCATCTTTCTGATTATTTAATCTGGCAAAGGAAACCTCGGTGTTTTTTTAGCTTAAAATGTGAAGATCAAAATGTAAATATGAATAATGAAACAATGGAAACTATTAGAATATCACACATTTACAAATCTAGAGGTACTCAATACCAGAGTTTGCACTTGACAATGGATTATTTTGGGTTTTATCTCACAAGTGATACCAATTTAGGAAGTATTGCAATACTGTATCATTTCTTATGTTTTGACCAGTGATAGATAGCACTAAGAATCCATTTTCAAAAGAATCCTAATTCCATGCTATGGTATATAATCTTGCTTCCAATTAAAAGTCATGACTCTCCGTAATTGTCTCTTGAAAAGTCATCAATTAATATTTTAAGGTCATGACACTCCATTGCACTAAGTCAACAATAAATCTATCAAACAAACGTACAGTTCTATCACTTCATGCTGTCGTGAATATTTTCATAGTCAATGTCATAAACTAGATTATGGATCTGTGTGTTTATTTGTTTAATATCAAAAAGATCTAGTTGTTCTACCCCAAAATTCATAAATATTAGCAGAGCTTACAGCCAAAAAAAATTGCAAGTAGTGATAATTAAATCTGACTAAATTGTGACTTACAGCTCAAAACTAAGAACTGCAATAAATCATAGTTTAAATAATTTGTGGCGATTAAATTTGAATGCACCAGCCTTGGCCCAATATCACATAATCTAATGTTATTATAAAATACACCTTTTCATGTACTCAGTCATATCTATAAATGTTTTTATAAGACAATATATTGTCCATTCTTTTCATCAATATAACAATCTTTAACAAACTTACCAACCAAAAAGGAAAATGGCTTTTCTCTAAAGAAGGAAATGCCTTCAAAGGTCTGTCGCTGTGAAAGAGATGGAGCACTGTGGTTGGTCCTTTGAAATAAAATGCACTAATATTTAGATTCATGGGAGCCTTCCCATGTTCAGAAACTTGCAAAGTATGGGTTCAAGAGAACTGGAGACCCACTGGATGTAGAACACTTGAAATGTAAATGGAATTTATACTAAGAAAGAAAAAGACAGTTGTTTCATGCCAAATATGACTCATAAAAATAGAAACAAACATAAGACATAAAATTAGAATTGTGGAATGTGGAAAACAAAAAAGGCTAGTGATTAAGATGTGCCCTAAATTTCTGACGAAGACAATCCTTCAAAATTCCTTATCTGCAGATTCTATTTTTTTTTCTTGTGCTTTTGAAATGTTTGTTTCTAGAAGAAAATTTGTCAAGGTGAAGCGTAAATTAAAAAAATCAGCATTTATGAACAAATGGAGGCAGTTTTTTGAAAAAAAAAAACACAAAAACTCACCAAAAAACCATGTATTATTCAATAACCTGTGGTCTTTTCACAAAATGTGGGTTTATCCACAAAAACTTGTCCAGCAGTTTAAACCTGCACGGTCCAAGATTTGAGCCACAACTAACCATGTTTTTTCCTAGCTAATGCTACTATGTGTTATGCAACTGCAGTGTTTCCTCGAGTTTCCTGGATGGGGGATGGGGTAACACAGTGATGGCTTTTTGAGGACAATGAAAATTTTCCAAAACTTCGGGGGCTGCAAGTGGATGGCTATATATAATATATATAAATTTAAAATTATTATACTATTGGCATTTCAATTCTCACTTCTGGAATGCGGATTAGAAACAGATAGCTATGAACAGATAAACTACTCTTCAAATTAGGAGGGGAAGCTCCCTCTTTGCTGATGATGCTTAAAGAAAGTAAACTAAACTATTTGCCAATCTTTTTGTTCTCAGCTAAGAGCGCAAGGTTTATAAAACTCTAGCATCGTAGCTGAGGTTTTCCCTTTTCTAGAACATCAACTACAACTAGGCCTACTCTAATGACGTTTCTATCAACTCAAGTAAACTCAGAGCTTGAGTTTTAAAAGTAAACGAGGAATGATTCAACACAAAACTCACATAAACTCACTTCCAATGCACACCTTTAGATTCATTGTACTTTTAGATGCAAGCTGAAATAAAGATTATATAAGTGAAACACATAAAACAAAAGCTGAGACAGTAGATTTCAGCAAAGTAAGCATAAGATTTCCTTTATCAAATTTCTGATAATGATTACACTTCTGGGACAGCAGGATTGTAGCAATAACAAGCTTACAGTTTTGCGATCAAACTAGAATACATTTGACACAAATTACACATTAGCTGAATAATGATTTGCAGCAAAAAGTAGGCATGCAAACTTGCTCTTACACTAAGTGAACATAAACTCAATAACAACTTGCAGGCAAAGTAGGCTCAACAATTTGCTATCACAATAATGGTTAAAGAAAAATGGGCAAGGCTGCCCTTACACAAGCAAGGAGTAGGGAACCCTAAAATTTCCTTCCTTTTACAACAAGACTTGCCAACTTGCAAGCTTTATTTCTAAAACTAAAACATGACAACTAACTAACAACCTGCTGAAAGCAAAAAGCAGGGTAAGTTCCAACTATTACAACTTGATTTTTCCTATTTCTCAAAGAATAGATAAGCGTGAGACAAGAATAGCAAGAAAACTTGGAAAAAGCATCAAGTTAATTGTTGTTTCTTAGTTCTATTCTTGGAAATCTTCGCTTCCCTAAAAAGGTGTTGATTTTTCTCCAAAAGGCAGATTGTTGGAAAAAGTTGAGGTTTGGGTTTTGTAGAGAATCATATTCCAGGGAGACCCAATTGGTTAGATCTCGAAAAAGCTGAGGGTTTCCCGAAAAAGCGAGAAAAAAATAGATTATTGAAAATATAAAATTTTCCAATGTTCAAGAGGAGTAAAAAGCGAGCAGACCTAGATTGATGAAAACTGAAAAAGCTGACCCCCTTTTTCTAAAATGTGATGCCCTAGAAGTTTGGATCATGAAAAAACGTGCCTTTGTGCTTGCCTATCCCGGATCCATGAAGAAAACTGAAAAAGCACTCCATTTGAGCCTCCAAATCTCAATGAGAAGAAAAAGATCTCTCTTCCTCTAGATGCCAACTTGCAAAATATGAAAAATAAATGCCAAAGCCTTCTTAAATGGAGTTTGAGGATGAAAAAAAGCGCTTTATTCTCCAAGCTTTAAATCTTTGAAGCTAATCCAAAAGCAGGTACGTCCAATGTGGACACCTTTTGAACAATGAATGATAAAACTTGAAAAATTCTCTAAGGCATTGAACCTTGGGCGCCTTTCCTCTTTAGAGTTAGAATATTTTTTCAGGATTTTCAACTTTGCTTGTTGTTTTGAGTTCAGTTTGATCTTTGTTTCTGAATTTTTGACAGATCTGGTGAGCTGGCTGATAGGCTTGTCGCAAAGCTTGATCAAATTTGAGAAGAACGTTTTGGAGGCTGCATCTTTTAAAAACACCTTATGAGCTCTCAAAATCTTGGGCGCCCTTGGTGAGCTAGGGTGCCCAACTCCTCCAGAGTTAGTCATTTTTTTGTGCTTTTCATCCTTTCGTTTGATCTTTTTTTTTTTGCACATATTTCTGCCTTCGTTCAATCTAAAATATTTGGCATTTGACAAGTCTGAGCACGCTGATGAACCCGTTGAAGAGCCTATTCAAATTTGAAAGAAGCTTCTTAGAAGTTACCAACCCTAAATGCAGCTTTTAAGTGCTCAAAACCTTGGGCGCCCTTGGCTAGCTGGGGTGCCCATCCTTGCCAGACTTAACCATTTTTGGATGTTTTTCAATTTCTCAAATTTATCTCCTATGCTTTGTCCTCCATTTGATTTGAAATTGTTGTTGGTTGATGAATCTAATGGTCTAACTAAGATATCCACTAGAAAGCTTGAAGAATTTTGGAAAATATGACTGAGTTTGCAAACCCTAATAGTTGAATTAGGACCCCCAAAACCCTAGGCGCCCCTGGCTAGCTGGAGTGCCCATGATCACCAAACTTAGAATAATTTGAATGATTTGAATGATTTTCAATTTTCTTCTTTGATAAAACCTCTATGTTTGATCCAAGATTCCAGCCGGTTGATTGATCCAATGACTCGGTTGATGGATTCACTACGAAGCTAGAAGAATTTTGAGAAAAAACTATTGGAGGCACAAACCCTAAATCTTGCATCAAACCCCTTGAAATGATGGGTGCCCCTAGCTAGCTGGCACCCCTTCACTATCCAGAGTTAGTTTTTATTTTTAGTGTTAGACAAATTTTCACCATTTTCGAGATTTTCCAACTTCCCTCCATTCTCCGTTTCACGAATATCTTTCGCCTTTGATCAATTTGTGTAGCGCTTGAAACCTTGAATCTAATACCTGGTAGTTGACCATCCTCCATTGATGACCTCGAAGCTCCTGTTTTAGCTTCTGAAAAAATAAAATATACCCACCAGAGAAAAATTGATCTTTTGATGATTCTGACTAGACAAGCCGGACCAAGAAGTATTTTAAATCAATCAAAATCAGTTTGAGCCTTGGAAACAAAAAATTCTAATTTTAGAAACTTTTTATTTTTAGAAAGTTTTGCCAATATCCATTTGAGAAGAAACCCAAAAAACCTAGAAAAGTCTATTTTTAGAAACTTTCTATTTTTAGAAAAATTCCTATAAAGTAGGGCCAAAAAATTGAGATCTAGGTTTTGTAGACTATGTCGTTCTGAAGAGACGCAAATCGTTAGATTTTGAAAATTTTGAGTTTTTAACCATCATGTGTGACATGCAAATTTCCATTTTCTGACCTTTTATGACAATTTTTACAAGACTTTTACCACTTTTTACAAAATGCCTTAATGAAGCAAATTTTTTTAATTTTGGGTACAACATATATGCAATGTCTAGTTTCTGTTGGACTTTAGAAGTTATGTGAAAATGATTATCTATTGATAATAATGTAACTTTAATCCCATCAAAACTATCATAAATACAATGATAAAAATGTCTTTTCAATGGAGTTTGCATTTGTTTTCTGCCTGTGTTCTTTTTTATATTGTTCTCTCTTTCCACTCATTAATGTTTGTCATTTCTCTTGGAGGCATAGAGAATTCTCCCCTTCTCTGCTAGTTTTTATATTGTGCCCTTGTCTCCCACTTCTAGAGCTCTTGCTTTCATCGCTGATGTTGCCTTTCCCCATTCTATCTCTAAGGAGAGGAAGTTGCTTGGTCATGAGATGTAGCAGGTCAACCAACATATTTTCCAGTTGAGGTCTGCGATCTTTTTGTAGACAGCACAGTCCCTCCTCTTCTCACCTCAATTAGAGGCAAACAAAAGGTTTTCTACATTGAATCTCACCCTACCAAAACACCCCATGTAGGTTTCAGTTCTAAGTAGTGTTGTATTTAGCTGGTTTGTCCCTCAAATATGCTTCCTTAGGCAAGAATTGATTGAATGGACTTTGTAACATTTTCTTTTTCCCTCTCAATTCAACAGATCCCATATTCTTCACCTGTGGCATACATGGCTTCAAAAAACCCTTGATACACTTTGAGTACTACAAATGCCACAATTCCAATGCAATTTGTAGTGTGGGGATGTCTCCCCCATGTTTTTGTGCTCCAGGGATGTCCTTGTCCTTGAACCATGGCAATTTTGGACAGGGATGCATCCTTGTTGAACACTATATACAAGTTACAACAAATTCAAAGTAAAGATAAGGACAACCAAAACTAATGGGAACAACTGGGGAAGAAGAATTGAACAAAAGAGTATTTTCTTTCCAACAAGAAGGCCACAAACTAGATGGATTTTCAGTTTTATTTTATAAATCTTTTGAGTTCCTAAAATTTTATTTACTAAATTTAATTGAGGAATTAAGAAAAAGAAAAAAATACTATGGAACTTTATGCAACAAAGATAGCCTTAGTTCAAAAAATATCTAATGTTGATCAATTTGAGTAGTATAGGCCCATTGTATTGTCCAACATGGTATATGAAGTCCTATCCAAACCAATAGCTATGCAGTTGCAACAACAATTCCTTAAAATAGGTCGTTTCACTTACTTTGTGTTCATTCCTTGTCAGCAAATGGAATCAATATTATATTAGTGGAGGAAATTCTTCATTCACTATGGCTATGAGAAAGACCCAGATATCTCAAAAGACACTGACATTTATATTTAGGAATTGTTAAGAGCATAGTCTTAAGAGCGTCTGGATTCAACAACTAAGCAACATAATGATTTTATAGTTTCCTTTGAAGAATTTAAGAAAATTACTAAAAGAGACAAAAGCTCACTAGAAAAACAAATGGGCTCCCTTTAATGAAAAAAGGGATTAGACATGTTGGTGCTCAGAGTTGTAGGTCCCAAATCCCTAAAGGAAGATCTTCACCTAAGTGCTAGGGGTTTCAAACTTAGGACGAAGAGTCGAAGACCTTAGACCTATGTTCAGGTTGGGCAACAATAGACCAATTTACTAAGGATTTTTATATAGAACATTTTGAATGAATACCCGTAGGCAACACTTAATACAACAGACTCAATTCAAGATTTCTTAGATTGGTTATCTATGATTAGTGAATAGTGTCAAATGCACAAATGAGAGCAAAGCATAGAGAAATAAGACACATTAAAGTGACGTTTCAACATTGGCTCTGGTTGGGGATGTGTCTCTTTGTAGGCACAATGAGAATCCAAATCTTTGGGAGTAGGCCAACACAAGGGAAAACAAAAATCAATGCAAGGAAACAATAGAACATGATAGAAGGCACAAAAAGCAAAATAGAAGAGACAACTATGTACATAGGTTCACAAAACCTCACCCTCAAGATAAGTAATGCTTGAGATGTTGGCTGTGAACTGAAAGCTCCATGAATTCTTGATTGAGACTCTTGAGGAAAAAAGTGCCTTGACCACATCTTTCAGCAATTTGAAAGGCACAGCTCATAAGGCTTCAAAATTGCAATGTTTACCTTTCTCTTCAGACCTGGAGTTCCATATGAGGACAATTGCCCCATCTTGAAAATATCTCTATATAGCCTTATTATCAAATAATTACTTCATCTTTTGTTGTCTTAGCAAGTTTCTTTCATGGGCAGCTCACTTGGCTTCTTCATGTTTGGTCAATTCATGCACTCTTTGGGAAATGGCATCCTCTTCTTCCCTTTTAGGTTCCTGCAATAGTCTGTACATTGGTAATTCAAAGTTGATTGGTAGTTTGGCCTCTATTCCATAAACTAATTCAAAGGGAATCCTACCAATAGCCTTCTTGTAGGTGGTTCTATTTTCCCAAACAACAAATCTCAACTTATCATCCCACCTTTTCTTATTTAAATCTGGATATTTTCTTATGATAGTCATGATGCCTATTATTGGATTTGACCTATCCATTTCTTTGTGGATGATAAGGGGATGAATGTGTCAAAGTTATCCCATATTGAGAAAACACTATGAGGTCATGGGATTTGAAACACATTACATTATCAACAACTATCTTTGACAACACACCAAACATTGTTCTGATGTTATTAAGAAGAAAGTCAATCACAACCTTTGATGTAGCATTTTTTGTGGGAATTGCCTCCACCCATTTGGCAAAGTTGTTAGTGGCCACCAAAATCCATTTGTATCTGTTGTTGGACCTTTCAGAAATCTCCCCCACAAAATCAATACCCCACTATTGAAGTGGAGTCTTAACTGAAATGGTTGTGAGGGGAGTGCACCTGCGAATTTCATTTTACTAGAAAATATTTGCATCTTTTGATAAACTTGGCCACATCCTTGAATAATGTGGGCCACCAACTTTCATAATCTTATGAGTAGTAGTCTACTCCTTATCTAAGCATTTGAGTACACCATCAAGGTTTCTCCTTATTAATTGGTCTTGAAGTAGTACAAACTTTTGAGCTATCAACTTCAATATTATTTTTTTCGATCATCCAATCTTGCAGGACAACTCAGATTTTCAAATAGAAGATAACACTCTTATACAAAGGACAAGGAGGAAGTATTGAATAATAGTCTACTTGATGCACATCAACCACTTCCAAATTTGTATCAACCATTAATTTGGCTAGGCCTTGACCTCTAACAAGCTTGGTAGTCTTCACCTCCTAGTCATATTCATGGATCTTATTGATCCATCTGTACCTTTTTCCAGATGCCTCTTGTTGAACAAAAATGTCTTTTACAACTGTATGTGGCATGTAGGCAATGATTTTGGCTCCTACAGGATAGGATCTGAAATTTTTCATCGCCTTAACATGAGTATAGGAATGCTTCTCCACAATGAAGTAACTCAGCTCAACATCTCTCAAGGATTTGCTGAAGAAAGCTATTGGATGTTTGTATCCATCATCATTCTTCTATAGTAGAACAACAACAATAGTGTAGAATGATGCAAAGGAAAAAAATTAAAAAGGTTTTGAATATTTAGGACTTCCTATCACTAGTGCCTTCTTAAGTGCATCTTTAATCTCCATGAAGGAATCAGTTGATTCCTTGTCCCAATTAGCTGATTGTCCTTTTTTTATCACCTTGGAAATGACTTTTGTCTTCTCTGCAAAGTTATGGACAAATATTATAACGAAGTTGATCAATCCAAAGAACAATTAGACTACTTTGACTATCTTGGGCTAAGGGATGAGGCCAATTTCTTTTATTGGCTCAGGATCAATCCTCACCCCTTGGACATAATATGTCCAAAAAACTTACCTTCTTCCACTCCAAATACACACTTCTTGGGATTCAACGAAATCCCATGCTCTAAGCACCTCTAGAAGATTAACTCAAAGTGTTTGTAGTGATCAATTTTTTCTTTGGAGTAAGTAGTCAAGTTCTCCTAGTAGATGACCATGATTTCATTAATGAAGCTAGCAAAGCCAAACATCCATTGTCCTTTGAAAAGTGGCTCCTGCATTTTAAGCTTGAATGGCATGCTAACTTCGACCAAATTGTACCCTGAAAAGACATCCATCATCAACATTAGTTCTGATTTGCCATTTTTTGTAGTCAATGGTCCATACTAAGGAGTGGATAATTGTAGGGACTTGATATTCAAATTTCTAAATTCCACACAAAGCCTCGTGTCTTCATTCTTCTTCCTTACTACGACAAGGTTAGACCTCTCTTTGAGTGTCTGATTGGCTTGATAACTCCTTCCTACTTAAGCTTCATCAATTCTTTTTGCATTTGAGGGGCAAGCATGGGGTTGATGGGTCTCTGCTGCTTCTTGAAAGACTTTGTACCAGGTTCCAAAGGAATAGTATGCTAGAGAAAATCCTTTTTGTATGCCTTTTGCTTGTCATATGACTGAGCAAAGAATTTTCTAAACTTTTTCAACAATGCAATCAGCATTTTCCTTTCTGTTGGTCTAAGCATTTTTCCAAGCTAGATCATCCTAGGAGCTACTTCAATTCCTAAGTTCACACCCTCAACAACTTTCTTGCTGACAGGCTACTCCTTGTTTTGTAACAATCAACATTGTCAAACATGCACTCCAAAGCTATGAGACATCTTGGAATAGCGTTTGTCTCAAGTTGTATGATCTCATTTCCAAAGAGTCCCTTTTCCATTATCTTCTTCCGCTACGGGCTGCTAGTCAATGAGTTGATTCTCAAAGATATTGATACAATTGAAGAACTCATAAAGCTGCTTATCATCATAAAAAACTTGTCAATTGTAGATGTTCTCAAGAATTCTAGGTCTAGTAAGACTTTCAACACTATACTTAAAGTGGGGAGATGTCAGCACAGTATCAAATTTTGAAACCAAGACAATGAGGGCATCAACTATTACATTATCCTCTCTTTCCACCCATTCGATGCCAAAAACATCAAACATTTCAATAGTATCACATATGGAATTCCTATACATCCTTAATACTTTTTCTTTAGTTGCATATGTGCCTCTAACCTAAGACACTTCAAGTTCTGAATCACCATGAATTTTTATATTTTGAGCCATGTTTAAGCCAAGTAGCACGGCTACATTGTTGATACACTCAAAGTTTAGTCTAAAAATGAACTTATAATTTGTGCCATTAGGTGACACCAATACAACTCCTGCAACAATTCCTTCTTTCGAACATGCACCATGAAAATGCGTGTTCTATATGCCATCATTTTCAAATACTTGAGATTGATGAATCAATTAGGATCAACCTAATTTCCAAAGCTATTATCATAGTATCCAACGATATTACCAAGCTCAGTGTCTGTAGCATACCTCTTTTGCCTCATTAGGATTTTGTACAATGTGGAGCAGCTTCTTCTCTCTATGCAATTGAACCTCCTTCCTTAGCATTGGTATGCTAGCATAGGATAAATCCATTTGGATGTTACCACCAATTAAAGTTGCCCATTTCCTTGATAATAGCATACCCCACTTATCAGGATAATCAACTATGATTACATCCATCAAGACACACTTACCTAGGTATGCAACTATAAACGTCGTTGAGAACTACAATTACATTAACCTCTTGAGAATAAATGACATAGCACTTCCCGTAAGACTTAGAAATCTTTAGGCCCAACTGGTTCATGACTTCTGAGGCATCACATTGCTGGATGCTCCATAATCTAGCATGTAATTATGAACTAACGAGCCTTTTATTCGTAAATTATAAAATCAATCAATAACCCAATGATCACAAGGTGATACTGAGAGGGGGGATGGGTGAATCAATATCTAACAATCTTTTACTTTTCAAAACTTAACCAATCACAATAACTACACATATGCAAGATCTAGCAATTAAGAACACAAAGAGAACACACAATTTACATGGAAACCCTTGTAGGAGAAAACCATAGCAATATATATATATATATATTCTTCTTCTCCTTGTAGGCTCCAATCTACTATCAAAGTCTCCAATCTATCTACAAACTGAGCCCCAACTCAGCAAGATGCTCCAACCTCTACTTGATAGGCTCCAACCTATTGGAGGCTTCAATCCCCACACACAAACTGAGCTCCAACCCAACAAGAGGCTTCAACCCCTATTCGATAGGCTTCAACCTTTTCAATTCTTCAATGGTAATGTAACAAACTCCTTCACCAAAAACACAAATCTGATCCAAGTGTAAATCTGCTTCACACTCAAATCTGATCCACAATCACATAACAATCTTCCTTTCAAATCTAATCACACACTTCCCTTCAAGTCTGATCCAAATCATGCATGAAACTGATCTTAATCATGGCATTATCTTTACATAATTTTCTGCCTTACAATCTGCTCTAATTCTCTTTACAATCTGCTCTTATTTTCGCCTATATTTGTCATATATATTTGCAATTTTCTTTCACGCATAGGCTGCATATATTCTCTAATATGAATCTGATATACTCTTCATTTCTGCCCTTTTTATCTCTTTTAATCTGCTCTGTTTAATCAGAAATAAATCATTGAATTGCTTGTTTTCTGTAACCTCTACTATGTTCTTTTATATGCCTCATCTAATGCCCAAGAGAGGTGTCTATTCAAAGAGCCACAATACCTCATGGGTCGGCCTTATCTATTAAAGGGAGGTGACTCTTCAATAAATTAATGTCCTCCTTAACAGAGGCACTTAGAATCAAAAGGAGTCGGCCTTCTACAAACATATTATCGCTGCCTTCAAAAAGTAATAATTGCTGGCTTTCAAAACATTTAGGAGCACTGCTTTATATTAGTCTTGCTGTCTTTAATGATCATTGTTATTGTATGTTAATTGCTGTCTTTAGAAATCTGCCCCTTCATATATTTAATTGTTGCTCATTTTAAAACTTTTATCTTTCTTTATTTGGCTGATGGGATTAATATATTTATATGCTTTTTTCTTCTATTCACGAAGGTTGGTCAGCATTAGTATGTCTCATATTAACTTAGTGCTGCTTCTTAAGATGTGTCGGCCCATTTACTAAGTCTAAATTTTATTTCAATCTTCACATCTTGACGCCATAGTGGAAGTCGTCCAATTTGAAGAAACTAGTTTAAATCTTTAATTTAAACTAGATCTGATCGCTCTCTAAGTTGGCCTATAAATATCATTTAGGTTCTCTTCCATGGATCCAACTTGCCTTAGATATGCCACTGAATCATGATGATATTTCCAATGGCAACATTTACCTGCACACAATGATATTGCTACTTTGACATCAATGACTATTTCCATCATAACCTACTAGTTACTAGTAGACACTGTGCCCAGATTGATTTTAGGCATTTCTTGGACATTGGCTTCTACCTATACACTATTGTAATAACCACCCCAATTTTTTTGAAATATTTCAACTGAAACAAGGCTACAATGCAATGCCCTTAACACTTTTTGATCATCCAGTTCTCGAGATACGCAAGGTAAGAGCATACAGTGTATATGACCACACCCAATTATCTAAAATGCAGCAACATGAAATGATCTAATCAACTAAGCACACAAGGTGGTAGAGCCAGCTAGGTCTACATTTATTTAGTGGAGTGTGCTTGATGCAAAAACTGAAAGGAAACACTTCTATGCTTATTCAGTAGAGTGTGCAATTACAATGAGTTAAACAACACAACCACTTCCCGCTTATTCAACGGAGTGTGCAATTAAATCAGGCACAACCACTTCCACTTATATAGCAGAGTGTGCAATTACATTTAGATGCAAGATGAAACCACTGGCGGTACTACCATCCAGGGTATTACAAGATTATATCAATTGCATTACAAATCATCTTTAGGAAATGTAATTATTAATATATGCTGATATCAAGTTTTGATCACCACTTTTAACTACTGCAAGATTCAAAATGAACTAAATAACATTGATAGACAATATGCTCAACTACCCAACAAAGGTATACCTCTGATAGATGATATTAGTGGCTGATGTAGGTCTGATGACACTCTGTTCTTGCTGGTAAACTCCCAAATCAAAACTGAACACACTGAAAACACATTGTAAACTGTCGTAGACAATATCCAAAAGCATCCAACACAAACTAGAATTGAAACATCACTCCAAAACTCCTCTACACACACCCAAACACACTGAAAAAATAATTTACCAACCCGATAATGACAACTAGACATTGACAGGTTTGTAACAGCTTATTGTGCTGTTGGTACAACAGGTACAAGTACATTTTTCCCCAAATCTCGCCATACATTCTTTTTTCCACCTTGAAAGGCCTTGGAGACAACTAACATGTCTAAGATTCCTCCAAATGGGATGAATCAATGCACGCCTCATGCACATGGTACAACGTCCAATAATAGTGGTACGACCCACTAGGAGTCACCAATGCCTTCCCAAATGCTTGTTCAATCTGCAAACACTATCAAATGAGGTCAAACAAAAGGGAACCCCAATTATGATCACTCTCAAATGAATTAAGCTCCAAATAGTATGGCCTAGGAAAAATATACGACCATCATAGGGTTGTATGACCAACCCCATAGACTTCCAGAATCACCCTATAAACTCTCAAAAATGTCTGAAATACTTAAACAAATATTATCAAATCCTTAACAAATTAAAATACATCAAAACCTCCATTTTCAACAATAATTGGAAATACTTCTCTTGCAGGTGCAACTGTTACTTCTATATGAAACCACCAAGACTAGCTAGGGGGGTTTATATCCCCGAAATTAGTATTTTTAAGAGGGTTTTTGTCCTCAAGAAAATCAAAGATGAACACAACTTGAAACACTTTTTAATAAATAATTATACTTTAGTTGTCGTTTTAATTTATCCTCCGTAGGACAACTTACATTATAATTATTTAATAAATCACCCAAGTTGCAAAAAGCATCAAAAAAAGATAAATATGAATTTTTGACCATACCATAATGTTTTTGAGGTCATCCAAGAAGTTTGGAGAGCTCCCAAAAGGCCGAAATCACATTTTGAAAGCATCAGGAGGCTTACCAATACCACCTAAACTCATTGACGTGAACAAAACCATTGCTTGATCAATCTTGTTCTTTCCAAGAAAGTTGGAGTTCTCCCTTGCCCACCAATTAGCCTATAGGAAAACTCAAAAAATATGCTAATTGTTCTCAAACTGATTATGCTTGAGAAGGGGATATTACAACCATCTTTAGGATCACTTGTAGATGTTGGACTAATTGTTAGCATCTCCCTTTAGATTCGTGACATGGATTAACCGCCTCTTATGGATCTGTTTATCTTTGGTGTTTGTATTGGGCGTTAACAGGTTGATCTTTTGGCACAATGGTAAACGTGTTCCAACAAATGGTATCAAAGTCGTGGTCGCGGGTTCGAATCCCCTCGGGTGACACTGAGGGGGGATTGTTGGACTAATCGCTAGCGTCTCCCTTCGGATTCGTGACATGGAATAACCGCCTCCTATGGATCCATTATCTCTGTGTTTGTATAGGGTGTTAATAGGTTGGCCTTTTGGCACAACGAAAAACGTGTTCCAACAATAGATTCAATGGGCCAATCAAATATAGTTATGGTGTTGATATATAGTAGGGCTCTCTCCCTATACTTAGGGATCTTTACTAATTCTTTCATCAGCACTTGAGCTTTCAACTAGCTCAAGGCTAAGGCCATATCAATTGGTTGATACACAGGAAAAGGTGTGGATAATGGGCTAGCTTCCAAATCCTAGAAAACAAGGGGATGACCTTTGAGTTTCCAAATCTGAAGAGGATAATGAAAAACAGTTTTCCAAAAACCAAGGGATGACAAGTACTCATTATCCTATCATACCTTAGTAATAAAAAAGAAATTACGTAAGTGAAAATAATATAATAGGTGCAATAATTAATCACACCAACACTTCCCACTCACACAACAATCATTTGCCTTTGAGTTCTTGTGGTGATTTTAAGCAATTGTAGAAGTGAGATTTTTGAAATTTTTGAAGATCTTTCAAGTAGGAGTTCAAGATAGAGCTAGAGAAGAAGATGAAGTTGACCATTTTAGATGGTTGCTAGCATTTTAAGTGCAATTATGTTATCTCATTTGTGCTCCAACATTTTATATGTTCAATGAGTATTGTAGGCTGTTAACGAGTATTGATTGATGTCAAATATACACATCACGAAACTTGAGTCCATTGTTTCATTTTAATTTCACTTTGACTACTATTTATTTGGCAATGTAATGTCCCCATTTTAGCCCTATGCTCTTCAATTGGATTTAGCCTATTTCCGGAAATCCATAGGCTAAGCTGAAGCAGAAAATTAGGGTTTCCTCTTTCAGATGCTTTTTCGAGGGTTTGCATGTAAAAGGTTTCTACGTTTTTCTGGGTTTTTAGAGACCTCCAGGTGATGTGACATGCATCTAATTCTGACATCCTTTCCGGCACTTACTATTTATAGCAAGTCATGATGGTTGCTCGGTTTGTGCTCAAATGATATTTGGAAACACTTACTATTTTTAGTAAGTTTTGTTTACTACTCAGTTGGCGTTCAGATGAGGTTTTGCAAACTTACTATTTATAGCAGTTTGCTATTTTTGGTAAGTCTATCTTTGGCAGTATTATTCTAGCAGCAGCTCAATCATTTGCGCTCATTTGGTTGGTTAGTTTGGCTTTCTCGATGGTTTTGAAGTTAACTTACTATTTTTGGCATTTTCTATTTTTAGTAAGTTCATTTTTAGCAAAAGCATCATCATCAACTTGGTTCAGTTTAGCATTTGTCAGTTTGCTATTTTTAGCAATTCATCAGTTGCAACTTGGGCATTGTATTTTGCTACGTCCTTGGATTGAGTTTCAGACTTAGTCAATTTTCATGTCTTGAAGTTGTACCCCACGCCTAGGCTTGATGACTTCAAGTTGTTTTAAAGAAGGGGACATTAAGGTGTCAAGTGAGCATTTAATTATTTAATAAATGCTTTATTGTTGCAATATGGAAAGAAGTTGAATGATATTTTAATATTTCAAAAAGTAAATGTTTAAAGGCGGCATCCCTCTTGGAAGTTGAAGTGATTTGACTTCTTGGAATTTGAAATGTTTCATGTGCCATTTGAAACTTATATATTGTTGTTGTTTTAAGAGCTGATTATGAATGTTTTTGGAGAGCAAAGTTACGCTGCTGGAATGAATCTAGAACTTGGCTAAGGGGAAGCTTAGCAAATCATTCTTTCTTTAGTACTGAAACTATGGCTTCCTAGGAAGATTTATGAAGACCATGCTTCATTCTGGAGTGTGGATAGTGCTCAATGCTGATTTTGATTACAAGTAGATTGCTGATTTATAATTTGTTTGTATTGCTAAAGATAATCGCTGAAGCGAATTTATGCTCATAGCTTCGCCTTTGATTTTTGTATCATTCTGAGTATTTGCCCGAGCTGTATGTCTGTGTGGGGCGACCCTTTCTGAAAAGTTTGGGATTTTATTTCTGAGAACTGTTTTTTCTAGAGAAGGTCGACTTCTTCAAGGGGGTTGTACCTTTCATGCTTGCTTCCTTGGGAATCGTGCCTACTGTTGTTGCTGTTTTTGGTTTGATTTCTCCTTGGTGTTTAGGCGCGCCTAGCTCCTAGCTGTCATTTGGTTGTGGTTTAGGAGCATTCCAAGCTGATTTAGAGAAGATACGTCCATTTCTATGAGGTTTGATATTGCTAGTCTGATTTTCTGTTAATACTGTTTCTATATCAGACTTATTAAATAATTGTATTTTGATAGTTGAGCTTCAATTCTTCATCTTATATCATTGTAAATGTTAGAGGAAGTGTTACTCTAACTGTTTAATGTTTTTGAAAGCTTATCTATTTCATTTGCAGCTGTTCTTATTCTTTGTAAAGCTAGTTAGTAGTACTAACAACTCTTTCTTTATTTGCTGCAATTTTATATTAGTTTTACACTCCGACAATTGAGTGGTTGAGTTTTAGAATAAACATCTTTCTTGTTTGTAAATTTCCCTCAAGTTATAAGTGGTTGTGTGGACAGTATTCCCCCCACGTTAATAAGTGGAAGAGTGGATTTAAAGGCTGGCTTGCCGCCTAATAATTGTTATAAACTCACCCACTGATTAAGTGGAGTATTCCAACCACTTGTGGATGCTTGCATCAGCAGATGAATTGTACTTTCAATTCAAGTTTATTCCTAACGATCCTTTGACCATATGCTATCACCTCGCCCACATTGGAATCTTGGTGAACATTCTTGGTTAGAGTTACTTCTTGGCTGATTTGCATTTGGCGCTAACGCTAATTAGTGTTTGGTTGCTGATTTGTATGTTAATTTTGGGGAAAAAATTAAGGGGGAATATTTTAGGCAAGGATTGTATGTTCTTCTTGGTGGCAACATCATCTAATCATATATGAAGCTCATTTGTCTCCTTATTCCTCCACACTAGCCCCATGGGGTAGAAAGGGAAAAAAATGATGAGACAGACCAAGCACAAATACAAAGGTTTTAAATTTGTGAAGCTCTAAGCTTCCTTTTTATAGTCCAAATTTGCTGCATTATTTTTGGCTCATTATCTCCCAAATAAAATATAATGCAGCCTAGGTGATAATGGCAAGGGCATAGAAAATGTGAATTATATGAAAAGAGGAGATCAATAAAGGATTCTTATCAGATTATTTGCAAACTATTAATATTTCTCAATTAAAGCAAAATTTTAACATCTTTCCTTTCAGGCCACTTTTATAATAATGAATTATTACATGTTCTGGAATATAAACGCGAGGATTAAATGACTCATGTTTTCTTTCACCTTTTTAATAGAATGTTTAAGAACTTTATATTTAATCACCATAAGTTTACATATAAATCATTGAAGTTTTGAACAGTTGTTAGAGAATCTATTGACAATTTTTCTTGTCTTTACAATCTAATTAAATATTTTGATATTCCTATCTTGTGTAGCATAGAAAAAAATTATTTCTGGCTAATTTCTTTGGGCAAGTGATGTTCATTACATACTCATTTGTTTGCATACAAGTTTGGGCTTTTGCTTTATTTTGAAATTTTATGTAAGTTTTCCTTTCCTGGTGAGAGAATATATTGTGGCACTAATATCCTAACCAGACTTGCCTTAACACAGTTGTAAACTTTTCTAGATCTCATGGATCTGATCTACAAGTATGCAATTTATGTATTCTTTTGCCTTTATCTTTGAGGAAAATGAATTATTTGTTCAGTTGATTTGGATGATGGGGACAATAGGCAGTTGAAACAGATTATATTTTCTTCTTTGATCTGCATACAAGGGCAAATATTTCTTTGTGACTTATCATCTTACTGAACTTCATCCATTCTACTTCAGGTTAATGGAAAATTCACAAATGACCAAGAAATGGTGTATAATGTAAGTGTTACTCTCTCACGTTGTTCTCTAGAGATAATTGTGTTTTTTTAAATTTCATATCTTGTTTTTAAGGTTTTATTTAATGAAATTTTGAGCAGATCTTAAAACTATTGATACTCTATGAACTCATTTTATAATTAGGTTTAGTAATCATTCTATAATAGATATAATTTGTATACTTAGAATGTCTGTTACACAGAACTGTCATCCTATCTTGTTTTCTCTTACGCTTACATTTCTTGGTTCTTGTGCATACTTACTTTCACAGGCAGTTCTTAGTGCTCACAGAGCTGTTATTTCTGCAATGAAGCCTGGAGTAACCTGGGTGGACATGCACAAGTAATTCTTCAACAAAATCCTTTGTTCATTTATTTTGTAGCTTGAGCATGTAGTGTCAAATATTGCCCAAGGCTCTTTAGGTTTTTCCCATGCCTAACTTGTCAAGCATGTCTGAAGCATGAAACGCTGTTCTTGTTAAATTCAAGATATAAAGAAAAGGAAAGTGTAAATTTAATGCAAAAAAAAAAAAAGAAACAAAAAAAATTGTGCTCCATTCTAGGAAGCCTAGGCCTTAATCAGTTAACTGGAAAATGTGCATCATGTATTTGGTGTTAGTACATTGTTATATATCTTTTTTGGTGTTTTTCTGTTATCAAGATTTTTGATACACAAATTATGGGGCAATGTGAATTCCACAACACTTCTAATAGTTGTTTTAATTTCCTTTTGTTTGATTGATGATATCAAAATTTTTCGATTTTTTGTTAAATCATCCTTTAAATAACCAAAGGTGTTAAGGTGAAGGAAACATTTCGTATTCCTAATCTACAAAAGAATGCAGTGATTTCCAAGTGTTTTGTTACAAGTTTCTTTCGCATTACCTGCAAATGCAAACCAATTTTGGGACTTGGTTAGCATGCAATTCATCTAACTCAGGTCTGATAGCTTAAATGTACATAGTCAAATATTACTGAGCACTCAAAGTCAGGACTGCAGTATGGCCATCATGAAACTTGCTATTGCAATTATTGGCAGATGCTATTTATTGTTAAATGCTTGTAGAGTTTCTAGCACACTAATTTGTGGCTTCAAACATCTACATCAATCTGTCAGCCACAGCATAATTCAAAGGTGTGACATTCAACTCCACATCTTGGAGAGATTAAATCAATCCACCAACCAGATCTTGAGTGCTAGTGACTCTTCAAAACCTTAGCCAGATGCCTAATGACCCATCAACTTATTCTTTTATATCCAGGGTATTGGCTCCATTTGCATATCCCAAGAGAAAAAGATATTGCAGCATCCTATGGCCATACATTTTGAGGTTCATGCGTATAATCATTTCATAAGGAAATTCATTATCTATGACATTTTTTAGCAATTTCATAGAGTTGTCAAAAAGGATGCTAGAATACCCCTCGGAATGATAGCATACAAAGCAGATGGAGACAAATCAATATGTTTGTGTGCAAAGATGAAAATCAAGGCCATAGGTGAAATCATGATAACAATATCTTCCTGAATTAAAGTCAAAATCTGAATGTTGATGTAATATCCGTTGAGAGATTTGGTCTTAAATTGTTGATATCCTTCAAACACTTTGCCAACAACCTGGTCTTGTTGTTGATTGTTTTGTTTTTGTGTTTTTATGGTTTTGAATGCGATTGATATGCTGATAAAACTTGAAAATATAACTGAGATGACTGAAAATAGATTGGAGCAACTGAATGAACTTGAAAATGCAAGCATTTGACTGAAAATGATGATGCATATGCAGCTACAGCACTAAAGGCATTTCTACAAACATTTACCATGCATCCTAAGGACTACAATACTCATCTACAGCATAGGACATTTTCCAAAACACTTTCCATGTAAACTTAGATTGTAAATGATCACTTTCAGCTATTAAGCATTTAGGCAAACACTTGGCATGGAACTATCATAATGAGAATGTGACAATATATAGCTCCTTTATTGCAAAATGAGACCAAGTACAAAGCTGATATGCTGATCAAGAATGCATTGCCAAGACTCTTGGCATATAACTAATGACATTACAAATCTGATATGAAATGTGCAGCTACAGCCACCTGATGGCTGCAACCACTACAATGCAAAATGACTACTTTAAATGATGCAAACTTAATGAAGAACCTGGAAAATGCTGATAAGAATCGATGATGCAATGGCAGCTTTGTTATCCCTTAGCAAACTTCACAACGAGGTAAAATCTGCTCCTACAGCAGCCGCCCCTGTCCTTGCCTGACAAATTTTTGTATAAATAAATGCAGCAATAATAGGTCTCCAAATTGGTGTAGAAATGATTGCCAACTCGATAGAAATCAATCCCTCCAATGCCCACAAAATTCTGATGACTCAATGAAGATTAATGAATGAAAACATGAGTCTCACCATGGCTGGTCAATCTGCTACAACAGTGATATTAAATTGCAGACTTCAAAATAGCTACCCAATCTCTCCAAAAAATGAACACCAAACCTCTCTAAAGAGAGTGCCCAAGAATCCAAGTCAAATCGATGCAAGTATGAGGCTAAGCAAGTGAAAGTGTGAAGATAACCTCCAATGAAACCCTCCAATTGGCACAATGAAGAAGACTAAAATATCTCCTCCTCTCAACTCCAACTAGGGTTGATTTTTCACAACCGAACCTGGCACTCTAGAGTCTTCAAACGCTTGAGCGAGCTAAGCATTAAGCTTTTGCTTCTTACCACGCAGGTAATGAGTAATGAATTCCAAAATCATGTATGTTCAAATGCTTAGCCAACAACTTCTTAAATAGATTTCTCAACAAGTCTCCAAGAAGCTTCTAGAATTTTGATATTATTTTATTTTTAGTCACTTTATTATTAAATTAATTAAATATAAAGTCACCTTATGATATTGTATTTTTGGGATAACTTTATAAATAATTAATTTAATATTTAATTTAATTAAAATAATTAGTTAGTCATCCTCATGAAATAACAATATTTGGACAACTTAATTAATTAAATTAATTAAATTAATTTGCCTCCAAATCGGGGACATGACAGTTGAAAAGGTAAACGCTTTGCTTAATGCCAAAATACTATTGCTCTTAAAAATTCTTGTATGACTTTTGTAAGCACTTTTTGTTGCTTTTTTAGTGAGGGATGGTTTATGCATTCCTATAGCTATCATTTCTTAACATACTTTTGAGTCTTGTTGACATATCTTGGCCATCTGCTGGCATTAATATGCATTCTTTGTCTCATTCCTCCCTGGTATGTAATTTTGGGGAATGTAGTTTGCTACAGTTTGTCATCTCATGATCTAATTGTTCGTTCTACATAAAATTCTGTATGGGTCATTACACAACAACCAATTTTCTTCTCATGCATCATAAGTGTGGTTTTGGTGGAGAAACAAATATCGTTTTCCTAGGAGTTTTATGTAAGAAAATAAGGTTTCTGGTAATTGGTTCATGAGGGGAAAAATCTTAAGGATTTCTTTTAGTTCCAGAAAAGAAAACTGTCTAGGATAGTTCACTAACTATTGGAAAAGTTTAAATGTGATTTAGTGTATGTGATCAATGTTAATTTGTTATTTTGCAGATTAGCAGAGAAAGTCATTCTAGCATCCCTGAAGGATGGCAACATTCTGTTAGGGTATATTTCTTACCATTAATCATATCAGATTATTTCTCTCGATCTATTTTATGATATTTTGTATCTACTTCAGAACTGTTGAAGAAATGATGGAAAAAAGACTAGGGGCAGTGTTCATGCCACATGGTCTTGGACATTTCCTTGGGCTTGACACTCATGATCCAGGAGGCTATTTAGAGGTCAGTAATGTAGCATTAGACTCCTTTATTCTTGACTTGACCTTAAAATATCCTCAACTTGTATAAAATACATGACTTATAATTAGCATGTAGGAGGTGAAGATTTTTTAGAAAGTTAAGATCAATACAAGAAAACTCTTTTTGGACAGTTAGTAGGATTGATCCTTCTATTGCTCTCCTCTGAATGTGCAATTCATCAGCAATAATCATTGCCACATTCCCTTTCTCCTCTTATTTTTTCATATGAATACCACTTGCTAATTTGTTATCTGTGATGTGCTATATACCCTGTCAATGCTTCTTAGTATGCTATCAGAGCTTGAATAAACTCAAGATAAAATGTTCTTGTTAAAAGTTAATTGAATGGAATTCTTCACAGGGACTGGAGAGACCTAAAGAACCTGGTTTGAGGTCATTGCGCACTGTTCGTGTTCTTCGTGAAGGAATGGTGAGATGCTAAGCTATGGTTTTCACTAAGTTACTTTTCATGCATTCATTCTAATCTTAACTACAGGCTTCTCTTGATGGAGAAAGGGTGAATTCCCAGGAATCAGAGAAAGCTTAATGTTTATTATATACTTTCCTTGATACCTAATCAAGAATCTGACATGAAATGTTTTTGCAGGAAATCATGAGGATAATGACATATTTATGACAAATTAAGGTGTGAATGGAGACATTAATAATAAATGTTGACAATATATTTGCCAAGCAAAATTGATTGACCATATATATGGAACAACATTAAATGCTGATTAATAGATTGACAAGCTTTTTCTTTATACTGACAGTAATACAAAGGAGGTGTTTGTGGATGTGTCCTCAACAGCACCCTTGAATGTTGAAAACAGTATCACACAAAATGGCAAGTAATAGTCTATTGACATAAAAGATGAAGTGTTGGTCACCAAAAAATTTGGTAAAATGCTAATGCTGCATTGACATTTCTAAGTGCAGAGGGTCCTTATAATTAGTAAGATGAGTTAGACATAACCATAGAGTCCAATTTCTCATGACTTAAGTCCTTAGAAGCACATTTAGTCATAGAATTTGTTTAACAAAATAAGAAGCTGATTTTAACAATGCAATGACATTATACTAGCATTGTCATCACAAGGACACCAACAAGATTCTTGTATGAAAACAAAAATAAAATTTTACAAGTATAATAATAAATAGGATGAGACAACAAATGAAATGGCACAAAGTCAACTTGCAAACACACCCAAGGTAAGAATCTAGACCAAAAGTCTATCTTAATGAAAAAGACAATGATTTGGTACTTAAATTTGACAACTAGTATAAAGTTACATTGTGAAAAAGCCAAAACAATTTGGTTGCTCTTGTCCCAGTTCCTCAACAATCATTGCAAAAGGTTGAGATTTGCTAAATAACTATTTCCATAGTTCTTAAATATGCATTGCTATCCAAAGCAACTTATCTACAAATGTTTTTTCCTTAAGTGTGACGAATTTCTATATCCACTTACAAACAGAAAATACTTAAGAACTACTGAACAAAAACATCATTTCCTGGTTAGGGGAAGCCAATAAACACTTTACAAAGGGAATCATATTAAGGGTATCCAAACGGAATGAATCTAGGCAATTGATCTGCTTATTAAAATTAATGCTACCCAAATGGTTGAAGATATACAATTCAATAATCAATTAAAACTCACTTTAGCTTTCTTAATTGTTGCATGCAAATTTATTATCTTGTTATTGCACATGCAGGTCATAACGGTAGAACCTGGATGTTACTTTATCAGTGCAACATTGATTCCAGCTATGGAGAACTCAGATACATCATGCTTCATAAACAAGCAGGCCATTGCCATGTTTCAAGATTTTGGAGGAGTGCGAATTGAAAGTGATGTGGTAGATATTATTACCTACCATTTTTTATAGTAAAGACTGAAGATATATTTTTTAGAATTTATTTTCTCCATAATACTTATGAAAGGGAATGAAACTAACTAATGGATGAGCATCATATACATTTTGTAATAGCACGTTATTCCTTATTTCCGAAAAGGCTAGTGTCTAGGTAGAATTCTGAAGACTTGATAACTGAATGCCATGGATAATATTAATTGTTTTGTAAATGGGTAAACTATAGTTGATCTTGATTTTAACATATGTCTCAATAAAGAAAGATGATTCAATGTTTTATGAAAAATAAATTAGCCTATGAATCATGAATCAGGGACTATAGGCTTGATTGTGAATTGCAGTCTTGATTAAATAATTGTTATGTAATGGACTTGAACAACATGCTCTCACTTGATAAAGGTGTCAAATTAAACCTTTTCAGACTTAACTTTTATTCTAAGCACCCTAAAAGTAAATTAGAATGATGTTTATTCTAATTGAAGTCTAGTGGCTTATTTGATATTTGAATAATCATTCAGATTAATGTTTGTCATGATTTTAAAAAGGATAAGGCCTTTCGTTGATGATCAACTAGATCTTTAAACAGATTCATAATTGTAGAACAATATAAAATCAAAACCATAACTTGACTAATGATTTTAGACTAATGTTTAGGATCATCATTTCTCAAATTATTTTATGAGCTCACTGATTCTTGTAAGAAACTTGGTACTTTGATGGATTTGTATAACTATGCAGGTGTCTGTTGTAATGGATGGGCCAAGCCAAGTTGAGGGGGGGTGCTCTGAAATATGCTAACCAATTTTTTCGATTGCAATTCACAACACAAACCAACACTAGCCAACTTGATTAGCGTTAGCTCGAAACTCCAAATACTATCAAAACAACTTTAACCAAGAATGCACCCTAAAACCATTTAAGGAAGAGGGGCGGGCATATGGTCAGAGGATCCCTATGCTTCAACTTGATACAGAATGGAATGCAACTGAAACAGAAACAAACTCAACGTCAAGAATGTGCACTCAAGATCCTAGTGAGGGTGAGGTGCTAACATATGATGGAGTTATTAATTGAAATTGAACAATTAGGCGGATAACCAGCCATAGGAATTCATACTAACTAATTCTTCCGCTACGGGCTACGGCGGGCATCCACTTAAAGTGGGGATTCACCACTTGATAGTGGGTACAAAGAGAGATACAATTTCAAATATCCACACTGGCGGTAAACCATCCAGGGGTACTTAATGTGAGCAAAGAGAAAGAATTGCAACAAATAGGGACTGGAACAGTACTACTGTTTACAGTCTTGCAAATAAGAAAGAGAGCTGCAAATTACATGAAATTACAATAGCTTCAAAGCACATGAGTATTGGATGGTCCCATACAAATAATTATTTCTTTAATTGTTGATAATGAATCAAAAATCTGAACTTTTAAAGTCTGATAATTAAAATCAGCAAACTAAAATGAAGAACCAACAACTGTGAACCCACTAAAATATTCATAACTCATTCAAAATACCTTGGAATCGAGTGATGTCTTTTGCAAAGGCCTTCTAAGAGGTAGGCGCCCATATTCTGATCACAAAACAGCATCAAAACTCCATATACAATTCTTGCACAAATTCCAAAGCATCCCAGAATGGTACGACCCTTGAGAAGGGCGATTTAGCAAGCAAAAATCACAAACTCGAAATTAAAATCTGATAATCTCCAAAGATGGTCGCCTTGGGTGTAGGAATGGATTGGAAAAGTACCCACAAGCAAAATAAATTCACTCCAAAAGCTGTATGCAAAGACCACCTTCAGCTGTGACTGTATCAGCAACTTCAAAACTGGAAATTTCATCAAAAATCTTCATTTGTTGAGCTCAATCTGCTAGTCTGATTTGAGAAACAGCAAATGTCCAACTAGGTGTTGTATTTCAAACACGAAATTGGTGAGAGGCTAGGAGGTAAGTTTTCCTCGAAGCAAAATATCAATTGTCATTTCGACAACATAACTTTAGCATAAATTCATGGATGATAAAAGCTAGAATAAAGCATTCATTTTATAGAAGAATAGAAGACTTCAATTTCCCAAGAAGGTACGCGAAGAGTCACCAATGACTTTTCAAATTTCCAAAAATCTTCTAACTTCTCAATATGACCTCTTCTTTATCAAGGCACATTAAAACTTTATTTTAAAATAATATCTCCAAGGAAAAGGCATCCACTTTTCCCAAGGCATTAAAAGACTTAATAATATTTAATTCATCCTCCATGAAGGTTTCCCCCTTCAAGACCACCTTTTAAGAACAAGATAAAGTTATTTTTCCTAGGCCAAGGGGTCAATTGCAAATTATAACATTAATGCCTTGAATTAAAACATGCCACAAATACTGCATATGGAAGTCTGCAACCAAAAATGTCACTTCTCCAACAAGAAAAGAATACACTGAAGCATTGCCAAAAGGACCACTGCTAAAAATAGTATTTACTCTAAATAGTAAACACCCAAAATTGCCTCAAATCTCCAAGCAAGGAAACCCTAATTTTACCTCAACGAGCCTATGGGCCTCCGGAATAGGTTGAAGAGCGTCAGAACTGATCACTGATGAGAAGGGGACATTACAGTCTGCCCTCCTCGAGATTGCTTGACCTCAAGCAACCGAAAAGATGGATGCAACAAAATATGTTCTCCTTCCCATGTGGCATCTTCAATAGGCAAGTTCTTCCATCTAACCAAGTATTCCTTGATTGTTCTTCTTCTCAAAGAATGCTCTTTAGTATCAAGAATCTCTTCTGGAATCAACACCAACTAACCTTCCTCATCCAATGGAGGTAATTCTGAAGTAGCCACAACATTGTGCCCAAGTGCCTTCTTGAGGCGTGACACATGAAAGACGTTATGCACCCTGCTTTCAGCTGGAAGCTCCAACTCATATGCAACTTCACCAATCCTTTTGGTGACTTTGAAGGGACCATAATAACGTGGCTTTAACTTTTCTGCACCACTCTTCTTAAGGGTAGATTGTCGATAGGGCTAAAGTCTCAAATAGACCATGTCTCCTACTTCAAAAGATCTCTCAACACGCTGCTGATCAACGTATAACTTCTGCTGATTTTGAGCTTGTTGTAGATTTTCCTTGAGAGATTTCAAGATGTCTTGGTTCTGTTGAAGCATATCCTTTGCCTGTGGAGCTCTACTATCACCAAACACCAAATCTACAAAGTTAGGAGCATCATAACCATAAAGAGCCATAAAAGGAGACATCTTAATTGACATATGATAGGAAGAGTTGTAACAGTACTCTCCCAAATGAAGCCACTTAATCCAAGCCCTTTGCTGCCCTGAAACATAATTTCTAAGGTAGCCCTCTAACCACTTGTTGACAATCTCGGATTGCCCATCTGTTTGTGGATGATAACTAGTGCTTGGAGTCAGCACTGTACCACTCAGCCTGAAGATCTCTTGCCAAAAAGCACTTAGGAACTTGCTTGTCCCTATCACTGACAATGGTTTTAGGCAAACCATGCAATCGGAATACTTCTCTAAAAAATAACTCAGCCACTTGAGCTGCTGTAAATGAAGTTGTGACAGCATAAAAATGAGCAAATTTTGTTAATCTATCTACCACAACAAAAATGCAATCACGCCCTTGCACCTTAGGCAACCCAGTGATAAAATCCATTGCAATGCTTTCCCATTTCTGATTTGGAATTGGCAAGGGCTGCAACAAACCAGCTGGAAAAGAATGTTCATTTTTATTCCTTTGGCAAATAGAACATTCTCTTATGTAATTCATGATCTCTTCCTTCATCCCTTTCCAAGCAAACCTTTCTCTAATCTGCTTGTAAGTCTTGAATATGCCTTGATGACCAGCAAGGGGAACATCATGAAAAGACTGTAGAATCTTATTTTTAAGCTTAGATTCATGCACTAAAAAGATTCTACCTTTATAGAAAATTAACCCATCAACCAACTTATACCTTTCATCAACCAAATGACCTTCAAGCAAGCTGGTTGCAAACTGATTTTTAGCATAATCAGCAGCAATTAACTCCTTCCAATCTGCTGATAACTCACAAAGTGACTGCAAATGAGGCCTTCTTGAAAGGGCATCAACCACTATGTTATTTTTCCCTTTGACATATTCAATGTCAAAGTCATATGCTTGGAGCTTACTTACCCATTTATGTTGTCTTTCATTTAAATCTTTTTGGTGCATAAAGTGTTTAAGACTGTTATGATCAGTCTTAACAACAAATTTACTCCCCACCAAATATTGACGAAACTTAGATAATGCATGCATAATAGCAAGCATTTCTTTGTCATATATTGAGTAAGATTTTTCTGCTCCTCTCAACTTTCTGCTCTCAAAGACAATGGGGTGCTTGTCTTGCATGAGAACAGCTCCAACTCCCTCACCTGAAGCATCACATTGCAATTCAAAGGGCTTTGTGAAATCTGGTAGGGCCAACACTGGACATGAGCTCATTATGTGCTTGAACTTGTCGAAGACTCCTTGTGCCTTATCTGTCCATAGGAAAGCTCCTTTCTTTGTAAGATCTGTAAGGGGGGCTGCCATGTGAGAATATCCCTTAACAAATCTTCTGTAGAATCCGCACAAACCCAAAAATCCTCTCAAGTGAGAAATATTCTTTGGAGGTGGCCAATCAAGGATGGCTTTAATCTTCTCTGGATCAACTTTGACACCCTTGGCACTAATGATGTGGCCGAGATACAACAGCTCTGTCATCCCGAACTCACACTTTGATTCTTTGGCAAACAAACATTCTGCCTCCAAAATGCTAAGCACTTCTTCCAAGTGCTTGAGGTGCTCTTCCCAAGACTTACTGAAGATGAGAATATCGTCGAAGAAGATGAGCACAATCTTCCTCAACTTCTGTCTAAAAATCTTGTTCATACAAGATTGGAATGTAGCTGGAGCATTTGTCAAACCAAAAGGCATGACAAGAAATTCAAAATGCCCAAAATGGCATCTAAAAGTTGTCTTCTCTATATCCGCCTCCCTCATTCTGATTTGATGATAGCCCGAACGAAGATCAATCTTCGAGAAAAACATAGCCCCATGGAGCTCATCAATTCCTAGGAATAGGATATCTATTCTTGATGGTCTTCTGATTTAATGCACGGTAGTCAACACACATACGCATTGTTCCATCTTTCTTTTTTACCAACACCACTGCTGAAGCAAAAGGGCTTTTGCTTGGCCGAATAAAACCCATCTCCAAAAGCTCTTTGATGGCTTTCTCAATTTCATCTTTTTGCTTCTTGGGATAACGGTAAGGCGTGGTGATGACGGGACTTTGCTCCTTTCTACTTCAATCACATGCTCAAAACCTCTTTCAGGAGGTCTCCCAGGAGGTAGGCTACCAAAGACTTTACTCTTCTTGGTAAGTAAGGCTTGGATATCAGGATGATATTGCCTCTTCTCTTCCACTGGATCAGCTGGTAGGACCATACACTCTGCTGCCCACTCAACTTGATCATGACGGATCAGCCTTTCCATTCTTTTCAAGGACACAATTCGAGGGCCCCCATTTGACATCCCTCTCAAAACAACCTTCTTTCCATCAGCTTGAAATTTCAGCTCCATTGTTTGTAAATTCAAAGTGATCTCTCCAAGAGATCGCAGCCATTGTATTCCTAACACGGCATCGGTATCACCAATACCCACAACATAGAAGTCATCTTTTACTTCATAATTTCCTATCTGAATAGAAAGGTTAGGAATTTTCTTAGTGCATGACATGGTGAAACCATCAGCTACCATTACTTTGAAGCCTTCAAACTCTTCAATCTTTCAAACCTCTCTTTGTCACCAATCCTTCATCAATGAAGTTGTGAGTTGCTCCAGTATCAATTAGAGCAACTATCCTTTGAGATCCAACCACTCCACGAACCCGAAAGGACTCATTTTTTTGAAAACTTGATAGTTGTGCGAAAGCACTACCATCTCCCACCTCATCGGGCTTCTCTTCTGGAGCTTCTTCACCTTCACACTTGCTGATTCGTATTGTTGATCAGACGAATCAGATTCTGATCCAAAATCAGAATAGCCCTCCATTAGGTTTGCTTTGCCTCTTCCATAGCAACGGTGACCCTTAACCCAAGGTTCACAACAAGTGTAGCAAACTCCATCTTTTCTAAGTTGTTCTTTGAGCTCTTCTGACAACTTTGGTGGAAACTTCTTTGGCAGATTTGAAGAATGTTTTTTATCCTTCTTATGGCTGAAAGGTTTCGAATGAAACTTAGGCTTTGGGGCTGCCAACTCCATGCTCCTCGCTTTCTTGATGGCTTCATCTAAAGTTGGTGGATCAAAGGCTTTGACCCATCCCTTCAAAGGCTTCATTAATCCTTCTGAAAAGAGAACCACAAATCTTCTCTCAGTAATGTTAGGCACCACTACTAACAACCTTTAAAAATCAGCCACATAATTTTCTAAAGATCCTTGTTGTTTCAACTATGCCAATTCTCTGAATCTCAACTCAGGATCCTTGGTATCAAACATCTCGATCAACTTGTTGGTAAACTCATCATAGGTGCAGATGAGGTTATGGCCAAGAGTGACCAATCCATGAGTCCACCATTTGTGAGCTATTCCATCCAAATGCAATGTGGAAAATTTAATTGCATCCTCTTTCGGCATTGGTCTGAGAGAGAGGTAGTTATCCAATTTTTGCACCCATGATCTGGCTGTACACTCGTTACTTCCATCAAAATGCTCCAAGGTTATCTTTCCCAAAGCTTGATGAAAATCATTTCTAGGCACCATAGGAGGATGTTGCTCATTCCTTCCTCCATTTCTCCAACTCCTTTGATTCATGTATTGATCAAAGGTCCAAACATCTCTCAAATCGAGAGGTAAAAAAGAATACTCCATGTAAGCTTGACGTGCATCATCAGCAAAAGTTGGTGCAGCTTCAACCGGTTGTTGCTCTTCCCTTGGCGTGAAGACAGGGAAAAGAGGTCTAGAGGATGACCCACTAGGAATTGCAGCATGCTGACCCACAATTCTATCTCTTCTATTCACCTCAGGACTGCCATTACTAGTATTTCCATTAACTCCACTGCTTTCACCAGTTGGATTATTTTGGGGCTGAAGAACATTATGTGTTGCTTGCTGATCCAACTTGGACAATAATCGGGACATCATGTCTATCATTCCATCAAACTTCTCAACTCTGTCCCTCTCTTCATTAGCTTGCCTAACACTGTCTAACATTATTTCAACTATTTGACCGACTGCTTCCACTGACTTTTTTGTACCTTCCATTGTTTTGCCAAGATCCCTTAAGGCTTCTAAGAATGTCTCTGCCTCTGGAACAGGTGGAAACTGATGCTGAGTTCTGGCCTGACTTCTGGTGAATGGTCTAGTGTCTCTTTCACTCATCAGACAACCAACTGCAAAATGCCACAGGATGGCAAGATCTTCTGCTCTTATACCACTGAAATATGCTAACCAATTTTTTTGATTGCAATTCACAACATAAACCAGCACTAGCCAACTTGATTAGCGTTAGCTGGAAACTCCAAATACTATCAAAGCAACTCTAACCAAGAATGCGCCCTAAAACCATTTAAGGAAGAGGGGCGAGCATATGGTCAGAGGATCCCTATGCTTCAACTTGATACAAAATGGAATGCAACTGAAACTGAAACAAACTCAACGTCAAGAATGTGCACTTAAGATCCCAGTGAGGGCGAGGTGCTAAGATATGACGGAGTTATTAATTGAAATTGAACAATTAGGCGGATAACCAGCCATAGGAATTCATACTAACTAATTCTTCCGCTGCGACGGCGATCCACTTAAAGTGGGGATTAACCACTTGATGGTGGGTACAAAGAGAGATACAATTTCAAATATCCACGCTGGCGGTAAACCATCCAAGGGTACTTAATGTGAGCAAAGAGAAAGAATTGCAGCAAATAGGGATTGGAACAGTACTACTGTTTACAGTCTTACAAATAAGAAAGAGAGCTGCAAATTACATAAAATTACAATAGCTTCAAAGCACATGAGTATTGGATGGTCCCATACAAATAATTATTTCTCTAATTGCTGATAATGAATCAAAAATCTGAACTTTTAAAGTCTAATAATTAAAATCAGCAAACTGAAATGAAGAACCAGCAACTGTGAACCCACTAAAATATTCATAACTCATTCAAAATACCTCAGAATCGAGTGATGTCTTTTGCAGAGGCCTTCTAAGAGGTAGGCGCCCATATTCTGATCACAAAACAGCATCAAATCTCCATATATAATTCTTGCACAAATTCCAAAGCATCCCAAAATGGTACGTCCCTTGAGAAGGGCGATTTAGCAAGCAAAAATCACAAACTCAAAATTAAAATCTGATAATCTCCAAAGATGGTCGCCTTGGGTGTAGGAATGGATTGGAAAAGTACCCACAAGCAAAATAAATTCACTCCAAAAGCTGTATGCAAAAACCACCTTTAGCTGTAACTGTATCAGCAACTTCAAAACTGGAAATTTCATCAAAAATCTTCATTTGTTGAGCTCAATCTGCACTAGTATGATTTGAGAAGCAGCAAATGTCCAACTAGGTGTTTTATTTCAAACATGAAATTGGTGAGAGGCTAGGAGGTAAGCTTTCCTCGAAGCAAAGTATCAATTGTCATTTCGACAGCATAACTTTAGCATAAATTCATGGATGATAAAAGCTGGAACAAAGCATTCATTTTATAGAAGAATAGAAGACTCTTCAATTTCCCAAGAAGGCATGCCAAGAGTCACCAATGACTTTTCAAATTTCCAAAAAATCTTCTAACTTCTCAATATGGCCACTTTATCAAGGCACATTAAAACTTTATTTTAAAATAATATCTCCAAGGAAAAGGCGTCCACTTTTCCCAAGGCATTAAAAGACTTAATATTTAATTCATCCTCCATAAAGGCGTCCCCCTTCAAGACCACCTTTTAAGAACAACTTAAAGTTATTTTTCCTAGGCCAAGGGGTCAACTGCAAATTATAACATTAATGCCTTGAATTAAAACATGCCACAAATACTGTATATGGAAGTTTGCAACCAAAAATGTCACTGCTCCAACAAGAAAAGAATACATTGAAGCACTGCCAAAAGGACCACTGCTAAAAATAGTATTTACTATAAATAGTAAACACCCAAAATTGCCTCAAATCTCTAAGCAAGGAAACCCTAATTTTACCTCAACGAGCCTATGGGCCTCCGAAATAGGCTGAAGAGCGTCAGAACTGATCACTGATGAGAAGGGGACATTACATGCTCTATTTCATGTTGTTCACTGGTGTTCAATGATGGTGCACTAACAAGTTAGTGAGAAAAAGACAAAATGGATAGATGTCAATTGAGAAGAATAGAGGGGCCAAGTGGCAATCACCGTGAATGGTAGGTGAATTTAGACTGCTTAATGTAACTGGCATACCCAAGGATTGAGGTAAATAAATTAGACTATTGAGAGATTTCTTGAATATAGAGGCACACAAAAAAGTATTGTGGACAATAGGAAACAAGTCAATGAGTGGCAAACAAGAAGGCAAGCTAAGTTGCTAAATCGGGAAGCACCAAGAAAGTGGCAAAAATGCCAGCTAGTATACACCACCAGAAAGAGGCCCAATTAGGTTAAGATAAGATTCTGCATGACTAAAAAATGTCCAAAGAATGCCATAAATCCCTAGACATAGGAAAGTCTCAAATGACTTCTAAATTTAAAGATGCCTCCCAAATTGACCAATAAGATTTGGGAAGGAGGAACTTAAAAATTAATATAAATATCACGAGGTCTTGACAGATAGAGATTGCTGAATTAGTGAGTTCTCATGTGTATGACAACTGTGTTGAAAGAAGCAAAAGCAGCAGAGTTAATCAAAGAAGGTGATGTCAAAAGATTTTGATAAGGTATAATGTGGTGCTAAAATTGTGAATGACTTGGACACTGGTCTCTTGTCTATGCATATACCTAGGTTGAAGCTTGATATGTTTTAGTCTATGACTAAATTCTTTTATGCTTGTGTTCACATGTCTTGACATTTATTTGGGTTAAAGCCAATATGTTACATTTGTGATTTTGGATTTCATGTGTATGTAGTCTTAGGTATCGTGGTGTTAAAGTCTGTGACTTGATTCCTATGAATGGGTATAAGCTATTAGGTGTATGATGCATATGAGCCTTTGACATGGAAGACTCTGTGAGCGAAATTCACTAATCAGTCATGAGGCCTTGGTAGAGAGTTGTATAGCCACCATCATGTAGAGAGTAGAGCTTTGTGGTCATTAGTGGTTAAAGTCGGGTGATGTTCATCTATGGTGGGACCAATAATCAGGCAATGGTCATCCTTGTGAAGGTTGGATAATGGCTGTCTTAGTGAGAAGTTGGATAGTGTTGCCTTATTGTAGCAAGGTGTTGCTTTGTTGTGGTACAACAAGAAGCTTCCTGGGTCATATGTACTTGGGCCCATGGAGAGGTTGTAGCCCTCCTAGTTTGCACTATTTTTCTAGTGAACGTTTGGATGTTGCATCCTATACGTGTGTGTGTCTATGTATTATAAATGATGTGTTGGTAGTAGTGAGTAAGTCGCAGTCTTGAAGTGATTATGTAGCGGCTTCCATAGTGATGAAATTGTAATATGATAATCCACATTGATAATATTGGTTATTAATGCTTTGAGAGTCGTGCACCTCACTAACAATTCATGTGAAGCAAATACCCTACTATGAGGGTGGTCGAGATTTGGCTTTCAAATAAAGTCCTCCACACTCTAGTGATAAATGGGTAATGCCTATTATTGTATCCTATAAATTATATGCAATTTTGATTGTGATAAAGATGAATGATTATTGCCCATAAAATCATGCCTCTAATTATGTTTATGTTTAATCACATTACTAAACTTTACAAGCATTATTGCCTAGTTTAAGTACAAATGAGAAAGGGAAGATGATGTTAAGATTTTGCAAGATTCGTCAAACTTGTGCAACAAGAAACATTTAGGACTCTTGACTTGAGAAGAGCAATCTTTAGATTCGTGTGGATTAACAAAGGCTAAATTAAGCAACTGCCTAGAGAATTGTCCAAGTTAGTGGATGTTGATTAGATCATGCATTTTGAGAATGCCATGTTTTGTCCAACGAATGTTTGATGAAATTAATGTAATCTTGTCCTTGACTAAATCTGTGTGTAGTTCTAGAATTGGGTCCTAGATGATCCTAGGTGATATTTTGTTGTGTCCATAGTAGGTGTGGTTATATTAATTAGTGTTTGTAACTTTAATAAAGTTCGGAGCTATGAGTAGCATCCATACTCCAAAATATGAAATAACTAGCTCAAGGCTTGTATGAGTCTTCTATAAGGTTTCTTGAGTCTATCTTCCATTTTAATCTAGAAATCCATAGTTTTCTATTGTCAATTGGCAAGACCAATACTTGAAACAAGTTAACAATTCTCAGATATTCCTAGTTAAATTATTAGTGTGTTTCTTGCTTCCTTCAATCTATAGAGTAATTGACTTCAGAATTTTGTAGCAAGTAAAGTCTATGGTTAAAGAATGTTGAGCCAAGATGTAAGGGCTAAATGATTCAAAGCCTGTAAGTTACTCTAATGACGTAAGCATCATGGATTTCTAATTCGTGGGTTCTGCGAATTCAGCAATACTTACTTGGCAAATCAGTTGTTTTGGATGATTGTATCCCATATTCTCCTTATTGGCAATCATGCTCACTCAATTGTTATCCCCAATCAGATTCACCTATGTAAGCTTTGGAATTTAATTACCTCAACGGATAACATGTTCCTATAGTATGTAATTAGCACCACCTATAATTGTATTGACTCGGTGAGAAGAAATTAAATAGGGAATGTAGCTAAGTTGGTAAGTCTTCAAAATAACTTCTTGGATATTTGGACTTAACCCATCTGTTATGCATGATACCTAAGGGAAAGAAGATTAACAGTTTCATTGCATGCTTTATGGCCCCACTCCATTATAATGGAATTGTCTGGTTATTTTGAAATATAGAACCTGAATTCCTTACCTCCCATATGTTATGACTTAGAATTTTTCTCGTAGGAATAAAAAATGTCTTATGTTCAATTTGAAAGGCCATTAGTTAAGCATGGGTGAAATTCCCTAACCATTGATATTTTGAGCAGAGCTGGAGCCATTGATTGACAATCGTGAGTCAACATGTGTCCACAAGTTAAACTTATAAAGACTCGGAACAACAATTGAGTTAAGTTAGATATTATAAGGAGTCTCATGTCCAAAGGAATCCCCAGAAGTCTGAATTGTAATACCCAGATTTGACAGCACAAGTAAATCATTCTCATATCATCCTTGCATCCATCAAGTGCTCTGTGATATTGCGTTTGAGTTTTGGACTTTAATTACCTTCAACTTGAATTACCTTCAAAATTATGATGTAGCAGCATTTTTACACATTCCTAATTAATATTGTCTTGAAACTAGATAATATTGAGTCATGGTTTATGGTTAAGTAATGGGGCATTAACTAGTCATGTCTCAAATGATAAATTTGCACAAAAAAAAAAAAAAAATCTATTTTTCTGGTAGCCCAAATGTAGTGTTATGCAATTGTCAAACACTAAAACACAGAAAGCATCTAATACAAGGAGGTTAAGTCACCATGGCTCACTGAAAGCACCTAGTACAAGGACTTTAACTCCCATCCATTGTGTCCCCATTATGGATTGTTTGTCCTTCTAACAACATTTAGATAGCTACTAACCTTTAGAAAATAACATGAAGCCACTTTTTTGGGATGCATTAAGCAACTTCATAGTTGCTTTACTATCATATTATCTTGAACTTCAAAATCTTAAAACAATAGCCAATAGACATCAACAACACTATTTGAAAATACCAGGCTTGTTTGGGTCTCCCGACTCCATTGAAGTTGGGGTTCACCCAAGATGTACTAGTGTTAAAATTCAAACCGTGGTAAGCAGATTCTGCACTCAAAAAATAACCCTAATTGCAAACTGAAACTTCAATCAAAATTGTTGTCTTCTAAGGACATTAACCTACAAAACAAATCTATTTAAATTACACAAACCAATGAATAAATGAAATTAGAATAATAGTACTTCTTGTCTGAATATTCTTCTATTTTTAGTGTGTATTACAAAAGTGACTTCCCATGGTCTTTAAATAGACTTTCTAACTTGGGCACCTGAAAACATAACTAAAGCGCTAATTAAAATTGGAGCCTTATCGTTAAAATTGTCAAAAAGTTAACTAGACTCTTGCATCTAATTTAGGAAAGCTATCACTAAATAAAAGTGTCCATCTATAGCAATTTCATTCACTAAACATAGGATGACATAGGATGCTAAATGTAGGATGTTTTTGTGGCTGGCTAATTCATCAAACATAGGATGTTTCTATGCCCAGCTTTAAGACTAACTATTGTTGCACCAGCTAGAATATAATAGTAGCTAAGTG
>VDFB02068627.1:0-12083 GCA_007258455.2 Sequoia sempervirens
ATAGCTAACTTATAATTTTACTTTTTCTTCTGACAAATTTTCATATTTAATGGGTCTAATAGATCAATGACGCCACAAATCCAAAGAAAGAATTTCTTTATGGAATAGTTTTAAGCGATTGTTGACCTAGAGAAGCACCGTGGGGCATCTATGCATAGTTTCATACCTTGTTAGATTCACAGTAACTTTCTTGATTTCACACAAAGTCTCAAAGAAAGCTTGATCCAAATTGTGATGGAACCAGATTCATGCACATGCAATGAACTTGCTAAACATGCAAACAAAATATTAGAAGTTCTATCAGAAATATTTACAGAACCTCACTCAAGAAAATTTAAAAAAATAAAAATTAACCATCGCTTAATTTGAAACCTAACTGATTTATAAAAAGGCTTTACCTATTGTGTCATTCAATGCAATTTCTTAGAGAAAATAGTTAAAAGGAAAAAAATGCTTGCCTAAAAGGCTTGTAATAATTGAAATGATATCGGAAGCTTGTGCTATATTTTCTAGAAGTATTTGATGTTGTATCAAAAATCATTTTGCTGATAGCCCATGTTGCAATTTGCAACATTGACAATTCATGTTATAGGTAGAATAATGTTTACAACCCGCCTAGATACTTAACCAACCAAATATGAAATTCATGTACTTCTTGTTAAAATTAGTATTGCTTTCGAAGGTGTCTCCAACCTGGAACCATGTCCCCTAGGCTGGAGCAATGGTGGAGATAATTATCTCTAGATTTTCTGTTTTTTCTCCTTCTTATCTAAAACACACATGCCAAGTTTGGAGAATTTTCTTTAGCAACATCTTTGTTTTTTCGTAAAGTTAAAACATTGCCTTATCTCATTGTTGGTGAATAAGAGGTTATAAAAAAGTGAAGTGTGTTTAGAGATATAGGTTGAAAGGTTTTTGTAGGAAATGACCACCCAGGGATCAAAGAGGTTATAGTGAGCAAGAAGAGTTGAATATTATCAAGTTCGCGGTATTCTTTGTGGATGCACCAAGTTCTGGCAGTTGTTGTAACTTCTTTCCTTTCTGCTTTAATAAAATCTCTCTCTTTGAATGCTGGTTTTTCCCCAGAGTTAGGGGTTTTCCAGGGTAAATCATTGTGTAAAAGTGTGATTGGTTTTCTTTGCATTCAGTATTTAGTGAATGGTGTTGTGCATGCCTTAATTCATTGTTTTAGTCATTTGATTTCTGTTATTCGAATTTCTGAAGATAAACAATAGTGAATTTATTGCTGGGTTTCACAACACCAATAGAGCAGGCGTATTTTCACATGGTATCAGAGCTAATACTTTGAAAGAGAAAACTAGAGTTTAATCACAACACTGCAAGTTTCGATTTTCTTTTTGTATTCAGGGGTTTTAGCAATGGCAGCAGTCGGATTAAGAGATTCAGACAGGCTTGAGGGGGCTTCAAACTTTGGCGTGTGGAAAGCAAGAATTCTTCTGTTACTGGAGGAGAATGGTCTAAAGGAATATGCAACCACTATCGTTTCTGTTCCAACAGATGCTACACTACTAGTGACCTACCAAAAAGAAGATGCCAAAGCTAGACGCATCGTTATGGATGGGGTCAAAGATCACCTTGTTCCTCATATTGCAGATTTAGACACCTGCAAAAAGATGTATGATGCCATACTCAACCTATACCAGAGTTCAAATTTGAACAGGCAGCTGATTCTCAGGGATAAGCTGAGAAACACCAGAATGAAGAAAGGGGAGAGTGTTGTGGACTACCTTACCAGGATCAGAATAGTAAAAGATGAGCTAGTAACTGCCGGGGTAGCAATACTAGATGATGAGGTTGTCAGGATTGCATTGGCAGGATTCACAAAAGATTGGGACATCTTTGTCAAAGTTGTATCCGGACGGCAAGATATTCCTAATTGGGATCGTTTGTGGATTGATTTCACTCAGGAAGAATTTTGAATGAGTTATGTTAATGGAGGCAGCAACAGTGGTCGTAAGGGTGAGGTGGAAGAGAATGTTGCTCTTGCCAGCAAAGGCAAAGCTAAGAAAGGCTCAAGCAGTGAGTCTACCTCAAAAGGAGACAAGAAGAAAAAGAAAGACCTGAGTAAAATTAAATGTTATGGCTGTGATCAGCTAGGACATTATGTCAGTCAATGTCCGAAACGGAAGAAAGGAGACAAGAAGAAGAAGCAGACATCAGCTTCAACGGATGTTGATGAGCTATCCTCTAGACTAGAATATGAGTTCGCTCTTCTAAACTGTTTATCTAGCTCAAGCACTACAAGGGTCTGGTATATTGACAGTGGTGCGTCATGCCATATGACAGGAGTTAGAGAAAACTTCTCCAACTACAAAGCAAAAGAAATAGGTTTCCATATAAAAATGGGAAACAAGTCCACATGCACTCCAGTTGGGAGAGGGACTGTTTCATTTCAGAGGGAGTCAAGCAATGATATTAAGATCACAGATGTATTGCATGTGCCAGGGATGTACATGAATCTGATTTTAGTATCTGCCCTTGAAGATAAAGGGTACAACGTACTCTTTCAAGGACAGAAGGTATATTTAAAACACAAGGACTGGAAGAAGGAAAATCATATTGGAGTTAGAAGTGACAATTTATACATATTACAGTTTGAAACTCCAAAGGCACTAGTGAGTAGTAATAGCAGCAGGGAAATAGGAGAGCTATGGCATAGACGGATGGGACATATACACCATGGGGCATTGAAATTGCTTAGAGAAACCGTGATAGGAATTCTAGAGTTGAGTGCAGAGCACGGTGACGCATGTAAAGGGTGTGCACTCGAGAAATTTTCAAAGGCAGCCTTCCCTAGAAGTGACAGTAGAAGTACAGGTGTTCTTGACTTGATACATTCTGATATTTGTGGTCCCATGTCTACTCAGTCTTTGAGAGGTTATGAGTATTACGTAACCTTCATTGATGATTTCTCTAGGAAGACCTGGATATATTTCTTGAAGGCCAAAGATGAGGTCTTCAGTCGCTTCCAAGAATTCAAAGCTCTTGTGGAGAATATGACAGGCAGGAAGATCAAGGTTCTTCGGATAGACAACGGGGGTGAGTATAAAAGCAAAGTCTTCCAGGAGTTATGTACCAAAGAAGGAATCAAGAGAGAGTGGACTGTTCCCTACAACCCACAACAAAACGGGGTTGCTGAGTGTAAGAACAGGGCAATTGTAGAAACAGCTTAGGGCCATGATGTTTGATCAGGATCTGCCTAAGTATCTTTGGGCAGAGGCTTGCAGCACAGCAGTCTATATTCAGAATAGGGTACCTCATAAGATTTTGGGAAAAATGACACCAGAAGAAGGCTTTACAGGGAAGAAGCTTGAGGTCAGGCATTTTAGGATCTTTGGCAGTATAGCATATTGTCACGTACCATCAGAAAAAAGAACCAAGTTAGATTCGACTGTAGAGAAAGGTTTCTTTGTTGGATACAGCGAAACCTCCAAGGCATACAGGATCTTTATTCCAGGGACGAGGAGGATCATAGTGAGACGTGATGTGAAGTTTTTGGAGGAGAAATCCTTCAAAAAATCTTAGGATTTGCCAGCAGTTGAACAAAGTCAGCAGATTGAAGCTCCAAAAGTGGATCAAGAGTCTCAGGTACAGGGCACTGTGACAGGAACAAACACAGATATAGGTACCTTGGGTGAGTTGAATCCACAGGATCAGGAGCAGTAGAATAAGGAACAACAAGCTCCATCTATTGGTGTATCTCCTACTGGCGGGAGAAGGATTAGTCAAGTGGAAACTCAGATTGCACAAGATGCTCAGGAGTTTATGGGAGCTCCTAGAATGAGTGGCAGGGAGAGGAGACCACCGGCTAAATATTCAGATTATGTGTCATTAATAAGCAAGCTCATTGACAGTGAGCCTTCCAGTTATCAGGATGCTGCATAGTAGCAAGTTTGGCAGGATGCTATGATGAAGGAATATAACTCCATCATGAAGAACGATGTCTGGGAGGTAGTGCCAAGGCCTATAGATAAGGCAGTTGTTGGTTCTCGCTGGATCTATAAGATCAAGCAGGCTGCAGATGGTAGCATAGAGAAATACAAAGCCAGGTTCATGGCCAAGGGGTTCTCTCAGAAGGGGGGAATAGACTATGACGAGACATTTGCTCCAGTGGCCAGATATACCTCCATACGAGCTGTGATCTCATTAGCAGCACAAATGGGATGGCAGATCCATCAGATGGATGTCAAGATGGCTTTCCTAAACGGAATCATAGAGGAAGAGGTGTACATCGAACAACCAGAAGGTTTTGTGGTGCATGGGAGTGACTCTCATGTTTGTAGGTTAAAGAAAGCACTATACGGACTTAAGCAGGCACCCAGAGCGTGGTATGAGCGCATAGATAGCTACTTGCAGAGCATGGGATTTGTGAAGAGTGAGGCGAACTCCAACCTTTACTATCTCATGATGGGGGGTGAACCACTCATCCTAGTTTTGTACGTGGATGATTTATTTATGATTGGTTCACCGAGGCTCATAGAGGATTGCAAGAGGGACCTAGCACCAGAGTTCGAGATGAAGGATTTGGGGTTGATGCACTATTTTCTGGGACTAGAGGTGTGGCAGACAGAGGGAGAGACTTTCCCTAGTCAAGGGAAATATGCTATGGAAATCTTAAAGCGATTCAGAATGCTGGACTGTAGACCCATGTCTACACCAATGGTTACAAATTGGCAGAAAATCAATGCATCAAAGTAGGAGGCAGTAGACCCCACCTTGTATAGACAACTTATTGGGTCATTGATGTATCTGGTCAATACAAGACCAGACATTTGCTTTGCAGTCAACTCTCTTAGTTAGTTCATGGTAGAACCAAAGAGAATACATTGGACAGCAGCAAAGCATGTGCTGAGGTATCTACATGGTATAGTTGAGTATGGGTTGAGATATACTCAGGGTGATGGTGTCAAGTTGATTGGTTACACTGATGCAGACTGGGCTGGTAATGCAGTAGATAGGAAAAGCACTTTGGGGTGTTGTTTCAGCATGGGATCAGGGGTTGTCTCTTGGTACAGCAAGAAATAGAAGTCTGTTGCATTAAGCTCTACAAAAGCAGAGTACATGGCAGCAAGCATGGCAACATGTGAGGCCATATGGCTTCGGAAGCTGTTAGTAGCATTGTTTGGTCAGGAGCTAGAATCGACCATCATTCACTGTGATAATTAGAGTTGCATAAAACTCTCTGAGAATCTTGTGTTTCATGATAGGTTGAAGCATATTGACATTAGATATCACTTTATCATGGATTGTGTATAGAGTGGATTGGTTTGACTACAATATATATCTACAGATGAGCAGGTTGCAGACATCTTAACGAAGGCCTTGATGAAAAGCAAGTTTGTCTTCTTCAGGGACAAGTTAGGTGTAGTAGAGAACACCTTCCTTGCTAAGAGGGAGTGTTAAAATTAGTAGCTCAAAGGTGTCTCCAGCCTAGAACCGTGTCAGCCAGGCTGGAGCAGTGGTGGAGATAATTATCTCCAGATTTTCTATTTTTTCTCCTTATCTAAAACGCACATGCCAAGTTTGGAGAATTTTCTTTAGCAACATCTTTGTTTTTTTCCAAAAGTTAAAACATTGCCTTATCTCATCGTTGGTGAATAAGAGGTTATAAAAAGGAAATTGAGGTGTGTTTGAGACATACAGGTTGAAGTTTTTTGCAGGAAATGACATAGGATCAAAGAGAGGTTGCAGTGAATAGAAGAAGGAGTTGAATATTATCTAAGTTTGCAGTATTACTGTGGATGCCAAGTTTTGGCAGTTGTTGTAACTTCTTTCCTTTCTACTTTAATAAAATCTCTCTCTTTGAATGCTAGTTTTTCCCCAGAGTTAGGGGTTTTCCAGGGTAAATCATTGTGTCAAAGTGTGATTGGTTTTCTCTGCATTCAGTATTTTAGTGAATGGTGTTGTGCATGCTTTAGTTCATTGTTTCAGTCATTTGATTTATGTTATTCGGACTTCTCGAATAAACAATAGTGAATTTATTGCCGGGTTTCCCTTTACAACGCCAATAAGGGAGACATATTTTCAGCTTAATTTACAGCTAAATACTTTAAATTCCTCTCAAGAACTTGGCTCTCCATGAACGAAACAAAAAAGAAAGCGGTTTATAAATTGTTCACTAAGCTCTTGGAAATTCAATTTGTACAACTTGCAAGAAAAAGAAAGACTAACACCATCACTTTTAAATAGGACTTGGCATTTAATCCCTTTTAAATTAGAAGATTTTCTTTTGATCTCACATACCTAAATTTTTTAGAAGCGGTGTAGTCAAAAAGTTTCTTGCATGGATTTTCTTTTCTCTGAAGCTTTGCAGTTGAAGATATTCTTTATCCAAAGTTGAAGCCTGCAGTATTCTCTCTGCCATGCAATAATACTACATAAGAAATAACTGTCTTATGTTCAACGACATAGGAGAGTACAATCATCATCTACGCCTTAAGCCCCTCTTCCCTTCTCTGTTAACATACATAATTATAAATCCAAATACTCAAAGCTGGAATAAATCGAATGCATTGAGTGGAGTAAATCGAATGCAGCCAAGACAACAGTTAAAATAATGGTTTTATTTAATCCGTGCAATTTTTAAATCGGAGACCACTCTTCCAGTTACTCACGTTTTACCATAACCACCAGTACTGACGACAACCAGCAAGGATGTCAATTTAAATGCAAAAGGTTTTTCTTAACACAAAATATTCCTTCGTTGCTTTCAATGTATAACGCCGCTCGGCGTAATAATATAATAATGTTGTATTCTTGTTATTGTCACATAATAAGAAATTTGGTCAATCATTTTAGTAATGTCATATAATTATGTTGGAAGACATTCCCTATATGAAACAAATGACTTGCTTGTGAAAATCAACAATTAAAAAGATGCAAAATGATTGAAATGATTTCAACTATTAATTTTTTTAAAACAACTATATTTTTATAGCTTTAAATATTAAAAAATAGAATATATAATTAGAGAAAAAAATAACTACATTCTTATAGAACTAGAATTTTTTATTTTTTATTTTTAAATTTGTTTCAACGTAGATTTTTTACATTTCTTTTAATTATACCATAGATAAATAATAAATATAATGTATAAATTGTTAATTATATATTTAGAACATTTTAAATATTATTTTTATTTTTAAGATTTTAATTATTATTATATATATATTATATATAAATAATAAATGATATGTTTAAGACATTAAATTTATTTTAATAATTATTATATTATAATATATAATATACATAATAAATTAATATATACATATATTGGGGTTCATTCCATAGTGCAATTAAGCACTGTGGTGGGCCGTTGTTGTGACATACAGTGCTGAGGCCTATTGAGATTTAAGTTTGTTTTGAAAAACTAATCCGTTGAATCTTGATAGCAATGGTCACAGCCAAATGAATTTGACTTAAAAGTACATCTAAATAAATAACATCATAATTTGTACACATTATGAAAAATACCTCCTATGACAGGAAAGTGTTTTATTTTTTATTAAAGTAATATTTTTATTTAAAAGTGATATGAAAATTGATATATTATTTAATTTTTATAGATTCAACCATTACACTTCACCTCCCTTTCTACCACTATAATTACAAAAAAAAAAAACAAAAAACTAAATAACTTAAAAAAAAAACCCTCTCTGATTATGATGAAAAAACCGTGTCTGTCATGAAAAAATTACGATGAAAAAACCATGTCTGGCATGAAAAAAAACTCTATTTAAACATGATTACCACGAGAAAACCATGTCTGTCCAGTATTAAGCGTCCACCTAATTGGAAAACAGAGTCAGGGCCGCCTTCGTTTCGGCTCCCCATATCGGAGGGTACGGGGACATAAATATCTAAGACTAAAATTACAGTAAAACATTAAAAACAATGAATGTGGCCTTGATTTTGAGCATGACCCTGGGTAACTATCAAAATTTATTATGAGAGAACTGTTACCGACTAATCCTGCGGGTAATTGGGATCGTCTTACGGACCCCACACTGCCAGATAAGTTGTGGTCCGTACGTCCGCCTAAGGCAGAGAAGATCTCCGCCATTCACTATTCTATTTTACGGGTTGTCGAATACGCGCCGGTAAACTCATTCCGCGTGCCAATTACGGAGCTGAGCTGTCCGCGGACCCTTCCCAGTAGGAATGCAGCGTCGGTGCTAAGATGGGTAATCATCCTGAACCGTTCGATCTACATCTGTTGTTTGTATTGCGCTTTAAATTGGCGTAAGGGGAAGAGTACAGGCGTGCATTGCAGTTTGCTGGGAGAGAAGAGGGCAAGCTTGAGCTTCAAATCTCTTCCGGACTCTGTATTTTTCTGTGTCTTAGCTACTGCCCTGCTCTTTTTTGAGCAACTGCATCTGCCCGAGGTATGCGCATGGTTGCTCTTGTTTTGTATTTTTTAATCTGTTGGGTCTGACTTTTTTTGGGCAGTTTCACGTTTGGGCAAATCTGGCAGAAAAATTATTAGGCAGTGTTTTAATATGGTTGGAGTAATAGTGCATTTTGGATTAGCAGCTTGTTATTTGTGCTGGTTGTGGGAAACGACTCAATAGTTGAAATTTTGAGTTTCAGGTTGTCATTTCTAGGTCCCCAATAATGTCAAAGTAAATGTGTATGTGCTGAGGCAGTAGATCCGTGAATACTTTGGGCTTTTGTTTTTCAATATGTAACTATTAACTTGATTGTAACATTTAGTTTAGAGATCTCTGCATTTGGGATTATGAAGTGGAGGACTTTTAAGACTGACTTCTGGATCTTGATTGTTGCAGATGGATACTTTTCTCTTTACATCTGAGTCTGTGAACGAGGGGCACCCAGACAAGCTGTGCGACCAAATTTCTGATGCAGTATTGGATGCATGTCTGGAGCAAGATCCTGAAAGCAAGGTAGCATGCGAGACCTGCACCAAGACTAACATGGTTATGGTGTTCGGTGAAATCACCACCAAGGCCCATGTAGATTATGAACAGATTGTACGCAAGACCTGCAGAGAAATTGGCTTCATCTCTGATGATGTGGGTTTGGATGCTGACAACTGCAAGGTGCTGGTGAATATTGAACAGCAGAGCCCTGACATTGCCCAGGGTGTGCATGGACATCTTACCAAGAGGCCCGAGGAGATTGGAGCTGGTGACCAGGGTCACATGTTCGGCTATGCCACCGATGAAACCCCTGAGCTCATGCCTCTCACTCATGTCTTGGCTACCAAGCTTGGTGCCAAGCTTACCGAGGTCAGAAAGGATGGTACTTGCCCATGGCTGAGGCCCGATGGCAAGACCCAGGTCACCATTGAGTACAGAAATGAAGGAGGTGCCATGGTTCCTGAACGTGTGCACACTGTTCTCATCTCCACTCAGCATGATGAGACCGTCACCAACGACCAGATTGCTGCTGATCTCAAGGAGCATGTCATCAAACCTGTGATCCCAGATAAGTACCTTGATGAGAACACCATCTTCCACTTGAATCCATCAGGGAGGTTTGTGATAGGAGGACCCCATGTAGATGCCGGCCTCACTGGTAGGAAGATTATCATTGACACATATGGAGGGTGGGGAGCTCATGGAGGAGGAGCATTCTCTGGCAAGGATCCAACCAAGGTGGATCGTAGTGGAGCATACATAGTTAGACAGGCTGCAAAGAGTGTTGTGGCAGCTGGCCTTGCAAGGCGATGCATCGTGCAGGTCTCTTATGCCATTGGGGTGCCAGAGCCTCTCTCTGTCTTTGTGGACACGTATAGAACAGGCAGGATCCCTGACAAAGAAATCCTCAACATCATCAAGGAGACCTTTGATTTCAGACCTGGCATGATTGCGATCAACCTGGATTTGAAGAGGGGTGGAAATCACAGGTTCCAGAAAACTGCTGCCTATGGCCACTTTGGAAGAGATGACCCTGACTTCACTTGGGAAATTGTTAAGCCCCTCAAGGTAGAGAAGGTTGAAGCTTGAAGCGGACTCCATTGACAATAAGTGAAGTGTTTTCTATTTTGTCCTATTTGATTTTGTTGCATTGTAATACTAGCTTTTGACTAATAATTTTGCGATTGTAGTTGCTAGTACTGTATTACATGTGTCTATGTCTTTAAGTTTCCACTTAAAGTACTGTTTTAGAATTCGTCCTCTTCATTCAGCAGCATAATTAGCTGCTTCTGGTTGTGGTTATCTGTGCTCTCGGTTATAATGACTAAGCTGATTATTTGATTATCTTTGATTGTAACTTCCAATTTGATATCAATGTACAAGAACAATTTATTTCGTAATGACATGGTAAATGGAAATCAATAACATATCAGGTTGGTTTGGACATCCAGTGCCACTGGGAATTGTTTGTAATTTTTTTCATTTGTGAGTGTCGATCTGCAAAGGTCCAGTTTCTTATAACAAATATAAATGTTATATTATTTCATGATGGTGAAGCCAGATGTCCTCTGTACATGTACCTTGTTCCTCAAAGAAATGCTATAGAATATTTTAGTATTCAATGAATGTTAAGCTTATTTGGATATTCTAATATGCTATGAATTCATCACCTTTTTATGTGTCCTGAAGGTGAAGTAGGTAAAGTTAAGTTGGCAATCAATTTTTTTATGAGGATAAACGATAAATCAAAGATGGTTCCATTCACTTGAATAATTTTTAGGACAGCATCTTTTATAATGGAAGCTGCCGTATTTAACGGTTGAGGTGTTTATCAAGCCAAAAAGAGGTGTAATTCAAGATGAAATGCAGAATTTTCTCCCGGAATATTTCGTGTATAGTATCTATTTCTTGTACGGATTCATTCCATTCTGCATTTTTATTTGTTCTGCCAGGGAATTCCGGATCAGAAGTTTATAACTCTTGCATCATGATTGAAATTCAAAAGTTCTCAAACATAATAGCTTTCGTACACTTACTAGAAATAGCTTTTCACTGTCACATTCACGGTAAACAGCTTCCATGCTGTCGCACTGTCATATTTGAATGGGGTTAAGAACTTCCATAAAACTTGGATGTTCAGTCCATAGCAGTAACATGCTATATGCTTGACCAAAACCAGAAAACAGAGAGCAGAGAATTTACCTACTCACACTCACGGGAAACAACTCACAAACAGTACCACAATGTTAGTAAGGAGCTCCATACTAGTATTTTTTGGGTGAGCTGTCTAATTTTTTATTTGACTTATTTCATTGTATCTTTTAGCTGTTACAAGAAATTCCTGCAATTAGAAGGTAATAACATTTGCATGAGCATTAAATTTGAAAAACGCATAAAGGAAATGGGTTAATTACTTTAACTATCAACTTATTAGAAGCTGCTTGTCTGCTATTACGTTCACTAGAAACAGTTTATTTGCTATCACTTTCACTAGAGACAGGTTACATACACCACTAGAAACATCATATTAATGGTTCTAGGAAAATTCACCGCCAGCAATTCACTGCTGGAAAATTCACTGTCAACAATTCAGTTCAAGGAAAATTCACCACCAGCAATTCACTGTTGCCACAGAAAATTCATCATCTTAAAAGTTCATGATTAATTTTCAGCAATTCACCGTTGCCATGGAAAATTCATCACGTTAAAAGTTCGCGATTAATTTTCCATGGCGGTGAATTGCTGGTGGTGAATTTTCCGACAGTGAATTGTTGGGAGTGTATTTTCCGGCGGTGAATTTGCTAATAGTGAATTTGCCTGATGCCCATAGTAATGTTAGTAATGTTACATTGTCATACAGAGCAATGAATGATAAGAACCTCCATATAACTTGGTTGTTTGTTCAGAATACAGACAGCTTGCCACCGAAATTTCCTGGAAACAGCTTATATACTGTTATGCAATTGCATGACAATGGTGATAAAGAGGAGCTCCATGCTCCTTGTATATAGGTGTATTGTGATAATGGCATATGTTATCAGAAAACAGAACACGTTGTATCACCTGGATAGTCAAAAGTACACAATTTTTTTTCAGGGACCATATGGTGTCTTTCTGGCGCTGATTATGTAGTTTTTATGGTAAGATTTGCAGACAAAAGCTGTCCTTTGAACATAGATGTGC